>MNPL01000062.1:0-46343 GCA_002081605.1 Tropilaelaps mercedesae
CGTACGAATATATATATATATATATATATATATATATATATATATATATACAGAGAGTAAGAGAGAGACTTACGAACGGAACGATAGTATAGAAGCCTTTTGTTGTTGCAACGATATTTCCTTGGCTTATCATTACTCCTTTTGGGACTCCTGTAGAACCTGACGTGTACATTATAATGGCAATGTCATCAGCAGTTGGTGTTTCACCTAAAATACAGTTCCAATGAAAAGTTCTTAAGGTTCATAAAGATGTATTTCCATGCAGGATCGTTCCCAAATTTCGCAAAAAGCAAATCTAAATAATACTTAGTGTTCATTCTCATTTTCGCGCGATATTGCAGTGTGAGAATTGACGTACAATTATAGTTTTTTTTTACCACATTGACCTTTTAAATGTAATAAAAGTGAACTCGAATTGTACTGCAGTTTCCGTTGTGGTTCTCATTTGAAAATTGTTGAAACGATGCACCAGCATGCAAGTAAAGAGGCCGTAAGCGGCATAAATATTGAAAAAGCAGCTTTCGAGACAAAACTAGTTTGCGCTGCCGAATAGTGCTCTTCGGTAGGCTTTTATTTAGCAGTTCCTGTTATATTTTATTATTATTAACCAATCTGTATGTTCTACAAGATTTACACAACGCTTCAACCAATTATTTCATCCATTCACGTAGAATGCTGTTACCTTTGAGGTTCTTATCTGCAGAGTTGCCCAGCATCTCCAGTTGCGAGAATGGGTGCATCTTAATGTTCTCAATTGAGTGAGGCTTCACCTACAGCCGGCCATATAGACAAGGCGAGATCAGTAGGTTTTAATTAGCATGGCTTTCTTTCGAAAATTTGCCAAAACCTTATATTTATATTAACCAAAGCACTCGACGAATGCTTATTTGTATTTGTTGCTCCATTTTTGGGTTATCTCGCAGCATCAGCGACTTCAACGTAAAAAACATCGGTATAGGATCAAACGGGATTCCAAATTTTTTTCCTTCTTCAAATTTTTCTTCGATTCCGCACATAACATTGAAAGCTTTCTATCTACATATACTATAATTCAGCTAGGCTTCAAAATATGCTTACTGTGTTATAACATAACGCTTATCATGATATTCTGCGCATATATAAATACAATGTACGTGCATTCTACCTTCATTGCCGGACTCTCCATATAGATAACGGTCCTCAAACACGGCATGCGGCCCGCTAGTTTGCTAAGCTTGTCCAGAAGATCCTGAGAGGTGACAAGAAACTGCGCTTCCGTTTCATTTATTCCTGCAAGAAGTGTAGGTCAGTAACTTGAATTTAGGTTGGTCTTTTAAAAGATAGTTGACCAACCTTTGCACGGTTATACTTATCTTACAATTTGAAAGGTGACAATCATGCTTCTCTGATATGTATTGATTCATTACTTGTAGGTTGGTGCCTCTTGGTTGGCATAGTTTTGCTCACTGAATATTCACCTGTACAACATTTAACCAACTTACAGCTAGCCAACATTTTTTGGAACATAAAAGGTACAAACCATGCAAGATGCCTTCTTCGCCAAGTGTAGCGTACAGTGTGACTACAGGAATGTTCAGACGAAGGCACGCCTGCGCAGTGAGCATCCATTCCTATAAAAGATATTTATAAAATCAACAATGCCAAAAATGTGAAATAATACACAGATGAATAGGGATAATTTGATATAACACTAAAAAAGTTCTGCAGAACGGGTCATAGGTAAATATCTTTTACGAACGAAAATCTAATACCTGACGCGTATCTGCGAGAATCACAATGTTCTCCCGCGGGCGAATTCCAAGAGACATCAATCCTCGACCCACCAGCTCAATCTTCCTGCAAAAAATTAGTAGACAGTATTAAACTCCATACATGAAGCTTTAGTATGCAACGCAACAGAAAACCGCGTTTTATATTCTGAAAATTATAATGGAAGTACCACAGAAAGGTATTTATTTATCGTTACATAAAATTCATAAGACCCGCTGCCAGTACCACACTTTTAGATATTGAGGTTTTTATGAGTTGTTTTTATTGAGGTTTTAATGTTTAGGGTCAAATACTTATATAGTACGCTAAACTCAATTCGCGAACATTTCCGGTTGCATGAGGTGTCTGATATTTTGCCTATTCATATGTTTAAAAAATTAATGTCGTTTTGAAAAATACGGGCGTATTATCGAAAAAATCAGAAGTGTACCATTTACCTAAACAAGAACTAGATGTTTAAAAAGTCTATTAGAATTAAAAAATGTACATCATAAACAGATAAATGTAGTGCTAAATAGAACATTATAAAACGATGATTATCTTAAAATTGAATGCCAACGCCGTGAATTGAAATTTTTTATAAGCATTTATCAAGGACTGTTGCAGGAGAAGCATACATCATACAAAGCCAAACAATGTAAGCTACAGTAAAACGATCTTGATGCTATAAAATGAGCCTCCGGGTCAACTGACATCGATTTGTTATAAACTCGCAACATTATTTCTGATTATAAGGGCGGTAGTGTAACTCGTATAATACATATTAAAACAGAAAATGAACGAACGCATTGTTTTATTTTTAACAACATTTGGAGACGAAAAATATTGACAGCGAGTTCCGCGTAATAGGGCATTATTTTGCGATTTTTCACGGATATAGTTAGATGCTACATATTTTAGTTCACAATGTAAGCTCACATTTATGCATAATGTGGGGTTACAAGCTGTCTTCAGGCGCCAAAGCTGAGGATATGCAAGGTATATATCGATAATTTCGAATTTTGATATTTAACTGTCAAAAATTTCGTTAAGCAAAAAGACTCTGTAGTACACATGAAGCAACGTAGAATAACAATAATAACTATCACTATTTACAAGCTAAGGCTTACGTAGCAGATGACGTACTCATTCATTTCTTTGAAGGTGATCCACTTGTAGTCACCTAGAATCAGTTTTTTGAATACCTGCAAAGTTCAAACAATGAGTGAGTGCTAATTAGGTCTCACCTCATGAAAATTAAGAAAGACAAGTTGATCACCTGCAGAGAGCTTTATGCCGTGTTCATTATTGATATTTTAGGAGCCTAATAAAGCCCAATGATTTAACTGAACAACAAAATCTCACCTTTCCATCACTCTGCGTCTCTTCTTCCTCGCCGAAGACCTCGCGAGTACCCATAGCTGGGTGGTCAGGATACTCTTCAATAGCCTAACAGTAGCAGAAATTCCAAGAATTTTAAAGGCTTTTTGAGGGCCCCAAATAGTGACTTTAACGAAAGCTACGAAAAGCTAAACTCCGTACAATTTCCTGCAAAAAGTGTACTTTGACTTTTCAAGTGTGTAAAGTAGCACATACGGACTTGTGAAATTACACTGAATGTATTTACCACACGGAAAAGCTGATCCATGGTCTGGATATTTTCTAGTTTACCCAAGGAGCAGGGTTGTTTCCGTGCCCATGGAGAGTGCGGATTCTCTGGTATAATTGGACGGGCAAAAATCTGGAATAAATCGTTAAAAAATAAATACGAAACTTATTTTACCATAAACGCTTCAAGTCTCTCATTTTCAAAATTATTCCTACTACGTAAATTGCATTGACCTCGACGATAAAGAAACCAAAATCTCATCGCTTTACGGGTATTTCGTGCGTGTAGGATAATTAAAAACAAGGCCTTCTTCTAATTCTTGAAAATCATTAGAGGTAATCTCCTCGTAATACTGTATGTTATTAGCATCGATTTCATTTGTTTCCTGGTATTTCTTTGCTTACCTGTCGACTATCTTGCCAATGCTTCCAAGGCGCCTGTAAGGCGGTATATAAAGGCAATGTGATCACATCGTAGACCATATTGACTCCTTTCAATAAACCTAACGCCACCTAAGAACCAGTCGAAACAAATTCAGATAATATAATTGAGGTGAAATTGTTTTGTATTGCATTTAGTTTGAGAAATGTAATAATAGCAATTTTTTGTGGTAGAATCAATTTGTAATATTCATCTAATTTTAACAGTTCACTTATTCAAATGCTCAATGTAAATGGCTTGCCGAAACATACTTAAGCTATTTTCTAAGATTAGCTTCAGTTAACACGCAGTATCATGCTAATGATTGTTATTATTATCAATATTATTATTATTATTATTATTATTATTATTATTATTATTATTATTATTATTATTTGTAGTAGTAGTAATAACAGTATGCCAGTAATAGTGCGCGGGTGTGGTGCAGACGCGTTTCACTTGTTCTCAAAAGATACGCCCAAAAAATTTTGGAGAAAGAAATCAGGTAAAAAAGCGCACAGCTGGACTAACTTAGTGCAATGAGTCGTGAAAATGACCCTTGTAGAACCTGGTAGAGCTCGGTAAGAGCCTAGAGACCAGACTGAAATGGATCCGATCATCACAAGGGAAAACTCGTCCAAAATGGTATTCTGATCCAACCCATGGAAAATAGGATATATTCTAACCGGTTTCATTCACAGAACTATTAAAGTGGCAAATCGTGTACAAATACGACAAAATTTTGATGAAACCTTAGCGCCCCAATTGTCGCCTAAAGAAGCTATAGCGAAATCGAATGCCTCATGTTTACAGGCGCAACATAAACGCGTTTATCAAACGCAATTATTCCTCAAGCTGTTCAAATGTGTAAGCTGTTCAAATGTTTAAGATATTTAAGGCACAGCTTAAACAGTGTCGAACGTTGTTGTACTAACTAAATTGCCCCGCGAGAAGTAAAACGAAAAGTTGCGCAAGCTGTGTACGACTGGATTTTTATCGGAAATTTCGCGATAGCCATCAGCAACAATGAAGAGCTACCTACTAAACCGACTAAAAATTTCACGTTCTTTTACTCAAGTAGGAAAAACAGCGAGAAAGTTCCGTGGTCAAGATACTTAGGCTCGTCCCCTACTAACAAGAAGTGACAACCCTTTCCCGGGCCAACAGAGGTCAAATAAAGCGAAAAATCATGCTCTTGCGTATAAAGATGGTGGCAACACAATGCTATATTTCTGATAACAAATACGGGTAGCTTCCTTTTAGGGAAACCGTATAATGGGAAAAACCACTTCTGCGGTTATAGAAACTTGAGTTATCGACTTTTTTAAGTTACCAACTCTTGGGAACAACAGCTGATCGCAAAAACGGAACGGCACACAGGACTGCCGCAAGCCGACCACAAAACCGGCATAGTGTGTGAAAAAGAAAAAGACCCAAATCCCGTCTTAAGCAGAGGATTCCTGTCTTCGATAGTGAAAAGGGGTTTAACACCACGCTCTCATAATACCAGAGAAGGTGATAGTACATGAAAAGAAAATTGATAGGCAATCCAAGGAGCGTAACGCACTCGCAGACGAGAAAAAGTTAGGGCAGAAAGGCGAGTAACCTAGCTAGAGTGTAAAAATTCAAGGAAAAGGCAACCACGACAATAAGTACGCAAATTCATGATCCAGAGAAGATAGACGAGGAACAACGAGCAGCACTCATAAAGGATAGAGTCAAAAACACACAAATGATAGAGGAGATGGCAATAGTAATCGACAAAGACTGACCAATTCAGGTGCTTCTCAAATCAAAGAAAACACCGAAAGCATCCTGACAGTTTGTAAACTCGGGAAATTCTGGTGAAAAACTACGAAAGATCTAGCTTTAATGAAAAAATAGCGGTACAGTTCCCAAACATTCGACTCCTTGAAGAACTCCAGCTGCGAAAAACGGCACTGCTACAAAAATAATAGGAATGCAAAAGCATGTCCCAGAGAAGATGGACGAAAAACAACGAGCAGCACTCAGAAAAAATAGAAATGAAGCCACATCAGCAACGGAGGAGATGTTAGAGGTAATCTATTCTGATGAGGGAAGGAAATTCTAAAAAGGAATAAAGTGGCGCAGTGAAAAAAGTGGCTTCCAAACATACGAGTGCCTCAAAAACTCCAGTCGGGGAAAACAGCAGCGCTAGCTGGTTGTGGCCAGAGAATGACAGACGGAGAGAAGCAGAAGGAAAAGGAAATCTCAAAGATAGTGCTGGTAGACATGGTAAAGAGGCTGGAGGGAACAGAAAATTTAATAGAGGCTACCTGACTTCTAGAGAACGCGATGGTACGGGCTGAGGAACCGAGTTTGGTGGGAAAATCGTTTACTGCTTCCCAGATAAGCTGACCCAAAAAACTGAAAAAATGCAGAATGTCTGATCATAAACGGCCTCGCTGAAACTGAGATCTACGTACGCAACCCAAAAAAGAAAAGAGAATCCACGAAAGCAAAGACAAAAAGCAATCAAGGAAAGTTGTATACTGGGACCTTAAAGGAGCTTAAGGAAGCCATCTATCCGGAGAGCACGGGAGTAGAGATGAAAGGGATGATCGAGGGAAATCGGCAGACACTCATGAAGACCTTAACGGAAAAAAGAGCTAGAAGCAGCATAAGGCAAAAGGAATAAAGCTCAAACCAAGCATCTAGACAAAACTATGACTCAGAACGAACTAAGAAAAGCGATGAGGGACACACTGCGAACCAAAGGCCATGACAAAATTGGAAGGATGAAGGTGCCCTGGACGCAGTGCAGAGTAGCGGAATAATTCAACCTACCATTTTGTTTTAACGACTAAACAATAGGGCACAGGGTACAAACTGCAATGAGAAAAAGTGACAACAGAATATGGTACAGATGCAGGCAATCCGGGCACATAGCAAAAGAATGCAACAAGAAAAAGCGAAGTGCTACACATGCCAGGAGAAGACAGAAAAAGTGGAAAAAAACTCAATAAATAATTGGAGGGGCTAAATATAATACAAATCAACCTCGCCCGCGGCACACAGCATTCTGGATATAACAGCAGAGCGAGAGAAAACGAAGATTTTGATCATTAGCGGGCCAAACGAGAAATGCCTTGACAAGAGGAAACAAATTGTCATAGAGTTGATAAACCACATGTTCTAAAGTAAATAAAAATGAGTCAAGAGCATTAGCTTGATAGATAAAGTTTTTAGAATGAAGGCAGATCTTGATAACAAAAGAAGAAATCTGATTACAGCAAGCCCGTATTAATTGTTAATAGTTGATGAGATGATTATTTTAAAAGCATCCTCTGCACCCAATCTACCGATGTAATGTGCCACACAATTCTAATGGATAAAAGTATGCATTAAAAAGAAATTATTAGGAGCAATTCGTACATAATTTCAAAGTAAAATAAACCTTGAGCTTCTCATTCTAGCCGGACGTACCTGTTGGGTGGGGCTAAGCTGTGCGACTTGTCTATTAGACATATTGATGTATTGCTGCGCTTTTTGAAAATTTGTTTATTGCTCCGGTGACGTTTTTCTTGTCCAGCTTCCTTGTATTACAACGGGCTACAACTAAGAACTCCTATAGTTCTGAAAAAAAAGTGAGAAAAATCAACGTATCGCCTCTTCCATTATCTTATATATATATATATGTTTCGAAGGCTAACACAAGCCACTGCCGTTCGGCGTCAGTTGTAATTTTCGTTAAGCCGGAGAACAAAGGCGCCCTACCAAGACTAAGAATGGTGCTATCTATTGAATACAATAATACACTGCAAAAACACGTTGAAGTTCATACAATACTTCTAATATTGAATTAATTAGACGCTTTTAGTCAAAAGACATTCTCGCTCGGCTCAAAACTCAATGCACTGTTCTATAATTGACATACGCGGTTGTTGGCTGTCTTGCATACGACAAGCGCTGCCTCACGATTACCCAAGCAAATTCTTCTATTACATACAGGGTAATATTGGCAGCGTTTTCATATCGTAGCTGTACTTTCACTGTTATGAAGTTTCAGGCCAAATTCAGAACTCGACGTGCAATGAAGGGTACGTGACCATTTGTTCGACTGTACCACTCAAACATTGCTAAACTGCCAATAGTTATGCCAATTCAAAGTTAAGTGTCAGGTGAAGAGAACATTAAAGGCCAAAAATTTATTGTTTAGTCCGAGTGTCAAATCTTTATTCTTCAGTCTTTCGTTACTTTAAGATAAGCAGAAACGAAAAACACTACCTCAATGGATCCGCATTCAGTAATTCGTATCCGCAGAGAATTTTTAAAAATAATTCTATAGACTTTATTGAAATAATTAAAAAAGAGACGAAGCGCGGCATGGAGAACTGATTTTTCTTCAAAATTTAGACGCCTTCACGTTATAGTGTCACTCAAAATCATTGCCTAATGATTCCGGAATCTTTACATTAAACGTTCTCCGCATCGCACTTGCTGGCAATTGAAAAGTTTATTCTAGTTAGAAATGAAGTTTAGCTAAAGGTGTTTGTAAAATAAGAGACAATCAAACTCTCCAATCTGATCGTTCCTAGATTAAGCATTGTTTAACGTGCTCTTGTACGTCACACAAAACAATTGCAATGAAGCACGTGGGTGTATGAATCATATTGAGTTACTGCTCGTTAATATTAGAACATCATAAATTTTAAACACGGACAGAAACGTTTTATAAGTCGTCTTTGCAATATTTTTAAATCGCTGCACAATTTCTGCTAAAGAGGAATGCTACTCAACTGTGTTGATTCAAATCTCGGTTTCAAATTAAATTCAGATGCTTAAAGCTTCTATGGTTATCAGGCAAATCTAAAATCCGGAGAGAAATTCGACTTGTACTTATGTTGATACTAAGAAGACCCTACCTGATTTCGGGAACATTCTTTAGCAAGCTTAAGTAATTCATATTCAAGCGAACTACTCACACTAGAAAATAGTTAGTTCGTTGAGATTTCAAAAACTACTGCCGCTGGTAGATTAATATTTTGCGTAAATGTTGCCCATAGTTTCACGCCTTTGCAGATAGAAACTTAAGAGACATTTGAAAAAGTTCATAATGCTGGTTCAGTCAATACAGAAGAAGCTAAATATAAAAGCTTGTGTCTTTAAAAGTTCTGGCACGGTTTTTTCGTGCACGCTCATCATAGAATTTATAAAACAACACTGTTTCATACATTTACAACATTTTGTACGGAAAGAGGTCTTATTACATCATCGATATTCTTTAGAGGACAAAATTTAGGATTTATTTATATTCCACCTTCCTACGTAAAGCATTAATTATATACCACATAGTCGGGCTACTTCAACTCATTTCATTTCACTGTACTGTACATGCGGCTGTACCACAATCCTTAACCGCCCACTTCACGACAAAAAAATGTATGAATGCCACAAGAAAACGGTTTTATAACTAAGCTTATTTCACATCAATAAATCCACCTGCAAATGAAGATGGTATACTCATTAGCTATTTAAATTTTTATTAGGCATTCGAGTTTGCATCGGCAAGAGAGTTGATCCGCAAATGTCAGGAATGTGTATGAATGTGCCTGGCGTTCACGACCGTACTTGCTCTTATTTTACAGGACGGTTTCATATAATTTTACGTATTTATTTATGTGTGTGTATGTAATAAAATTTTCACAACGACTTCTTTACATTAATCGTCCAAACAATACATGTGACTAAATTTTAAACGACACAAACGTTTTTGGTGTCTTCACTAGCTATTAAACAACCGTTTTAAGGCGAATCATAACATACAATTTGTTTTTTTCTCGCTAAAAGCTATATATATAGATCTACTTTAAGAAAAATAGGGTATGACGCAATGCTATTAGAGGACCACACGGAAAAAAGCTTAGCAGGCCTATAAATGTGTGAGCAACTACAGCTCAATTCTTCTTTCAGGCAGTGTTTATCGTTGCAACCAGTACTAAATTTCTTCTGGCATGCGACGGTTTTATTGTATCATTCGCAGAAGCTGTATTCAACTGCAGCCGGGTTTTCCACATTGGCAGCAAATGCACGTGTCACCAAGGCAAAACTGTCTTTTCTTGTGCAAAACATTCCCAGATAGACTCAACATATGTCAAACCGCTTGGGCAATAACATTGATACCACTATGGTTCTAGTTTATAATGGACTCAGCACCAAACTAAGCACTCTATTCATCAGAGTTATCATCGGATTTATGTTGATCTGAGATAGCATTAGTTTGATCTTTGAATAGTGTAGACGACGTGTAGAAATTTTTGGGAAAATTTGGGGCAATGCGTACAGTAGGAGATATGAGTCGATTCAGGTGGTACAACAATTGTACAAGTCATCGCCGCATGTTCAGGTACTATAATAAATATTGCAGACATTCGACACAAAGCTGATGTGATGCACCTTTGGGTAGAACACTGACAACCATTATGCTCATCATATAGTATATATCATTCATAATCGTTAGTTAATTTGATTTATTCGAGTTCTTGTTAATACAGCCTATATTGTTTTTCACCACAGATTCGACACATATTTGCCTTAACGCAAATAACTTGCTTGTTTCTGTTATACGACGTAGCAATCGGAAATATGAACAAAGGGGCATCTATTTTAGCTAACTTTACTCATTTTAACTAATTTAATTAATTTAATTTGTAATTCTAGGTGAAATCAAACAAGCAACTAAAAAGTCATCAGTTTTTAAAAAAATTAAGTTCGAATAAATAATTCTAGATATTTCTTTAGCGTGTCCATTACCTCTACATATCTATATGTACTAGAATGTCAAATCTGATACGTCAACGTTCCAATAAAGGAGCTTCCGCTACAGCTTGATCGTTTAAGTTATGTGGAACAGCTGAGTTCAGCTATCGTTGCTAAGTTGACTCAACAATAGCGGCTAAAACGGAACGTCTGTGGCACACGGGTCATTCAGCCACGTAACATCGTTGACATGCGCTTTCAGCCATATTACAATACTGCTTACTTGAAACTGCCAACTACTGTATGAATTATACTATAGTTTCGAAATTAATATGCGTCAGGGCCATCAATTGAGCAGCCAGGTTCTGTGACTAATATAGGCAATTTTCATGTATTTTACATACTTAAAATATAAATAAACCTCTCTTATTATACCCTCTTATATATACTCTTCTATATCAAACATACTTTCCCGTTTGGTCACGCCATCCTCATCAAGGAAAGTCGACAGATGCAAATACCACACCGAAGGTATAACGCACTGACGAAATTTTTCAAAAATTGTCGGAATGCGAGCGAGAAATTCAGAATTTGAGTATGCTTGACTGTTCAATGTTATGAGCCGTTATATGGACAAAAGAATATTTAAAATAAATTTTTAACGAGTTAGTTGAAATCTAAAACGCTGCCTAAGACGCTAACAAGTGACATCAATATTTCATTAATTGAAACGATAAGTAGGAGTTTAAAGCGAGCGAAAACATGTAACAAAATGACACTTAAATAGCGACTGTTGAAACCTGAGGTCCTCTCGTATTTAAGACTAAACTGATTGGGCCACCAAGATTCCTTCAAAACAAGTTCATTTTAACAAGTACAGAATGGTCAGTTTATCATGACAACTTTCAGAGCATGACAATCCAGAATGTGAAGAGAGAACGCCTTTCTTCACGGAAAGCTAACACGTTCAAGTGTAAAATATTCTATTTGCTTGGCCTTCGTGATACTACGAGCCTTGTGAGAGAAAAATGTGGATCAATTTTTCATGATCTCTCAGTTGGCAACTGTCCATATGCAATTAAGCAAATCACACTTTAAACATAACTATTAAATTGAAAAATTACTGCTACCAGTAGCTCCTAACGTGACATGATAAACCAGTGATGTAACCACATAGTGTATTACCACACTCGATCATTGGTGTTGCCAATAATACATTCATTTTTTTCTAGTAGGGTACACCTACTCACAGACGTTAAATCATAAAAAATGCTTTTGGATGCCCCTCACAAACTTCATTGCTGAAACTTCGCTTTACCAATAACAACACTTATCCCATCCTACAACATGGCACTCTGTATTCTAATATCCTAAAGCTAAAAACCTTGCAGCGTTACATTTACAAACATTTGCTGTTGCTTCGAATGTTCCAAATTGACTATCTCGTTGCAAAGCTGAATATTTGCTATTCATTCGGATTGAAAAGAATCAAATATATCGAAACTACTTTGACGGCTAAAATATAGAGGTTCATATCACATAATTTAAGGTCTTAGCTAAAGTATTAAAAGCTGTATAAATATGCATATGTCCAAGCATATTTTCCAAGTGTCTATACCAACAGTTAGTTTTAAGCGGGCCATAATCGGATTATCAAAACACATACGTACGGCAACCAATTCACTATGATTGGTTGTATCTGTATTTTACTCCGTGTCTTTCAGTCCAGTTCACGGTATGTCGAGGGAGATTGTGGGGTGATAGTTGAATAATTTAGAGCAGATGCCAGCTTTAAAGTTCGCGTTAGCATTTAATGGTAACAAATACTTATCCTAAACCAATGCAAAAAAATTACGTGTGGATGACCGTTGAGCTGCATTGTGCAATGTAGGTACAAAGATCGTAAGCGTATTCAACGAAGTAGAAACCTTGCTATCAACAAAGATCAATACTGATTTTTTACGTTCAAATGGAAACAGTGATTGACAATTTAGAATATCGCCTGCGCAAGTGTTACTTGCACTTTCAGATTATACGCTTATGTACGCCAATCGTAAATGCACAGTAAATAGGTGTAATCAGAATAATAAAAAATACCAAACGGAGAAGTATGTATAAAGTCGAGCAAACTTATAAACAAGTTTTCGTCAACATATCAAGGTCCACAATATTATTTTATTTATATACGAGCAGTTAAGACACGTAGTCAGCCGATGCTATTCTGCAAAACCTCAATAACAGGAGTCGTTTATAGTTACCTTCACATTTCCCCTATAGTCAGTTCATCTTTATTAGCTATATGTAAAATTACATTTATAATAGAATGCAAAAAGATACCTATATCAATAAGAACACGAATAATAAGTCAATGCCATACCTGTTCTCGGCGTCGATTGTTAAAGGAGATGATGCACATATTTCACAGAAACATCATTAGATGGTCCACGCGCCGTTGACCCGTAATTGTAATATATCGATTATACACCAACTTCAAGGCAAACCCGTTTTTTTGCAACCCCGATAGTCGAATTCGTCGAACAACAACAACCACAACAAGAACAAAAAGCGAAGGCGGAGGATGCACTGCTTAGATTCCCACTAGCTTTTAATCTCTAAGCAGCCCAAACGAAAACAATGATTATTTCTGTGGAGTCAAACGATTAGTTAATCGGGGCGGTTGTTCAACGATAAAGAATATCTGATTAGACTGTACGCACAAAAAATAATTTTTTCAATCTGCTCCACCTTGTACAGTTCATACATGTACAAGCGGATTTATACGCCATAGACGTAGAACGAGATGATTTTCACTGCTGATTAGTTGCAATGGTGACACTCACTTATAATTTTTAATACCCTTTGCGTCCTCTTGTCGTTTCCTTAAGCGACTTAGCCCCAACCACGTTGAGGCCACGTTTTCTGTCCTATCACACCTTTCCCCGTGCTAGCCTTCTTTGTGGATATTTTCCTCTTGTTTTCCGCTCTCTCTCTCTCTATTTTCCGATAAGCATTTAGCAGTTACACTCCAGTACCTAGTTGTAGTAGCTGCGGACAGGCGGCACGATACTGCGCACGCAAGTGGAAGCGACGCGCGATCCACGACAACCGCAAGTCTTGATTTGCGGTGACTGTTTAGCTTCTTCGCAGCGCTTCTGTTGGCTAGAAACTACTCCCACTAGCGCCGCTGAAAGAGGACTCCAAGTTGAATCAACTAACTTCAACATCAAATTCAATAAAAATACTGGGTATGAATACCACGCACAGACAAGAAACGCACGCTAGCGTTTAGAGGCATCAACATACAAAGACGTCGGATGCAGCTATATACGTTTACGGTCACCGCCGCGACGCTGGACGACGAAAGCGACAATGTGAGACGTCGACAGCTACGATGAAGAGGGACACGTTCAGCAACCACTGTCCTTGTTTTGCTCTCTTTCTATTGTCCACAGGTTTGTCCCACTGCTGCTGCTGGTGTTTTAACTGTGGTCCAGATGCTTGGCGACAGCTCTGACGATGATGTCTGCCGATACCGTAGCACAGCCGTTGTTAGTGAATCACCAGTGTCGCTGGTGCAGGGGCTGTTGTTGTTGTTGGTACTGGTGGAGCTGACGATGACGGTCGTAGCAGTGGAATTTTGGTCTGTTGTTTATAGCGTCGCCAGCGGTGCTTGGTGCTCTGCACTCTGTTTTTGTTGTTATAGTCTCCTTCATACCTTTCAACCGCCAGGGGGCGTTTCCTGTAACGATGGAGGGTGAAACGCGAGCGCGCAAATCACTGTTCTTGAATACTCATACGAGTTACAGAAATGGTCAGTCCAGAAAAATTAAATACAAGAACTTCGACGAGTATTTAGAGGAAATGAGAACAGGTGATTTGTAATGTTTGTTTTATCATAGAACATGGTGTTGTCCAAAAATACAACGATTCAAATTAAGTACAATTAATAATTTATTTTGCATACTATGTGAACACTTAAGTCTTTGTGAGGGTAAAGCTGTCCAAAGCAATAGAAGCAGTAGTGACGGGACTAAACAAAAAAGCATCCAAACAGTTCAGTCAAATCGCTGAATATTTTCGTCGGTAGAACGAAAAACGTTATACAAAATTACAGGAGAAAATAATATTATTCAGTATCGGTTCTTCGTACCACTGACTGGATGAATAACAACAAACCGCACGTGCCTGTACTTTTCTTATACTGAAAATATCATTAGTTCTTTTTTACACCTTTAGCTTGGGTAACTTTTACACTGGTAAGACACATTTAACATTGATGTCTAAAAACTACTTAACCTTCATCCTCATTGTAACTCAAACTTTACATTATTCGCAACTCAATTACTTTTTCCAGTTAGATATCACATCCATTTTTTAGTTGCGTCTTCGGAGCTACTTTTCAACGGTTTCTTCGATAATGGTAATTATCTTGTTCTCTTCAGACGGCATTGTCGTTAGGTAAAAATAGCACTGTTGGTCTAACACAGAGTTGCCGCCGCACAATTTTCCATCCGAGACCAAAATTATATAGTGTTGTTTTCTTTGATATAAATAAAAATAGCATGAGCATTCTAACTTATTACCTTTACCGTTTGTCATTCTCTTTACTTGATTTTACGTTATTATCGTGTTTTTTATTCATTTTATTGGCACAATGGTTTTCTGCTGGGATTCAATTTATTTATTCCATTCCCTGACTGCATTCCAATTGCATTAATGTTATATAATAATTCATCAAACAACGTCAATGTGGCTTACATGTTAATAACTCTATAGCTACTGGATCAGCTCTGCACGATCTGAACCCATATACGTATGGTTTAGTTTAAAATTCTTATCATGCTATTCTACAAAACTAGCGATCAATAATAATGCATTTACTAACCTGATGCGATGGCTTATGAAAAACAGTGCCAATAGCAGCCATATTAATATAATGTTTTTCTTTCTTCAATAATTTACACGTCAAAGATTACAAGTCATTGTATAATTTGCTTGTTATGGTTATAAATGTAATCGCGTATTGAGCTTAAAGACATATGTCTAGTTAAAAATCTATTCGCAAAATTTGACTCTAAACACTATATTTTATTAAAATTCGAACGAAATGAAATGTGCTGTGTCTTTTTTCTTAGTAATTAGCCGGTGTACTGGGATGACAATTTAGCGACTTGGACCACCGTCAATATATAATAATAATAACAATATTGAATATATATTTCGCAACATTATGTATTCAAGCTACACTGAAGCCAAAATATGATTAACGAATTTTTATAAGATTTAATTTTGCTTGTAGCGGATTAGTAGCGGATCAGTGGTGTTCATTGTGATTCACTGGATCGTGGCTTTTTCCGTCTTATATTGGAGCCCCCGGCTGGGTTCGATTCAAGAACCGTCGCATCGTTCGACCGACCGTGCGGCCAACGACTCTATATCTATCCGGCCCCTAGTCCATCCCACATCCTAATAACAATCTCATTTGGCCCAACAGCATCATTCTATGATCCCCGCTCATCTTAGTCGTCTGCTTTTCCTGATAACCCCAATGACCATTGTGTCATCGGTTGTCTGTACCGACGCTAAAGGCCAATAAACACAAGAAGAAAACAGTAAAAACAGTAGAAAAAGACGCAATGAAAACAGTTCATAAAGACGGAAATAGGATGCAAGGAGCCGAATGAATTGACAAAAGCAAAATAGAGAGAAAAGGACCTTTATTTTGGTTTATTCGTTAAGTGTGCCGTCGTCCAAATTCACGTCCGCTAGGAATACAAAAAAACTGGGAGAATGTCAAAGCCGATGTGCTCTGGGGAAGCTGCAACAATATGATTCATCCAAAATTGTTAGAACGAGTAAGAGTTGCGAATAAAGGAAACATGGTTTATGCCGTCAATATATCTGGTTTTCACAAGTCGAGTAGGAAAGGTATACAAAACCACGTCGGTAGTAACTTCGTTCAACTAAGTTATCCATTGACACGAGCCCTCTGAATGACCAAAGTGCTTTCGTGTTTTTCTTTGCAATACAATGCTAAAAATGAAAAAGCTGAAAAGAAACATCGGTGTTGTTTTCGAAAATTTAAATCTACTGACGAAGCGATTTAGTAACTTTAGAACTAAAATTACGTATAATACGTGTAATCATTCTCACGAAACAATTGTGCTTCAGGTAGATTCATGTTTTTTGGTTCCCCTCAAAAATCTAAATGATTTAAAAATCTCCTGTATGAAATCTATTGACGACTATTCAGATATGCAGTAAGAGAGACACGATCATGAGATATTAATTTTACTCGCAAGAGTAGTAATAAATATTATTATTATTATTATTATTATTATTATTATTATTATTATTATTATTATTATCGGAACACCTCTCGCATCATCATAGCTCAAAACCGCCCTTTAATTTCGCCACCGTGAACAAAAAGCATAGAAGAAGCATCTAAAGAGTTATACATGATTACATTTTTGCATGATTGCTTTCATCAACTTATTTCTACCTGATTTATTTTTCTACCTGGTTTACTTGAGTCCACTAGGCGCATCGTTATCATAATCGCCATGCGACCGTTACGCTACCGTGTAAACACAACGTACTCGCTTTGACTAGTTAAGGATGGAAGTCACACATTATCGATGCAAACAGGTCGAGAAATTTCGTAAAAGAGTTGCATGTAGTGTCTCACCTAAAAGAGACTTTAGTTGTAACCGTTAGAATAATACATATTGTCCAATACATATTGTGTCATCCTCTATGGCTTAAGCTTAAATTTGTTTTCGTAACACAAGGCATTTTTTCTCATTCTTTATTAGACCCATTATTTTTGCGCTACCCTTTTTTTATTGCGAATCCCATTACTTGTATGGATTACGATCCTGACTGTGAACGCGAGATTGGTATAGCCTAAATATAAAATTAATGAGAAAAAGGTACATTTGAAATTAGCTGAGATCAACCAGTCTAAACCGAAGCCTATTTTTTTTACAAACCTTTTGTTGTTATTTTCGTTTAGCCAAAAAACATCTCACTGAAAATCTCCCAGATTTATTTTTCGGTATTCCTTTAACAACAAACTTACAACGTTGATAATAGACCAGTAAATAAATGCACCAATCTATATGTTTGAAAATTATTCGCTTTGTTTTAGTGTAGTCTCTTAATTACTAAAGTAGATATAAGTACGAACATATACTTCTATGTGTTGTTTACAATTTGCCCAAGTGCAGGGTCTCCGCAAGGTCAGCCAAAAGCCTCAGTCAACAAACTAAGAGCCGTGGGTTACAATCAGTTGGTATGATCTGTGCAAAAGAACCATTTTGAAAAATATTGCTCAATGAAAATCTGCGAATTAATAAATGTTTGTCTCAGCCATACGGCTTTTTAATGCAATATTATTCTATTAAAAACCGACCGTTTTGGTTGTTTACGACGAGACAGCTCCTTATCCAATGCTGCAGCAGACCCTACAATGATAAAAGACGTTAATTAATCTGATTGTAATATGTAGCCTAGTATCAAAATTGAACGTACTATACATACAATTATCCATTGTCTCTGAATGTTTTAAAGTGGGTAGCGTTCTTATTACGTATTTGATGTGTCGAATACTACATTAATTGTTGTCGTCCAACTTTCTTCAAAGTTTACTAGGACACTAATTTGAAATGATGTAGAATACTATAATAAATGCCCACTGTGTGTACTATGTAGGAATAACGTATGCACTATTAAGAAACTCTAGATCGGCGAGAATACTAGTGTGGGATTTTAAAATTCTCTGACTTTTTGTAAGCCAATCAAAAATAGGAGATGTTGGCTGATCCCATTGCAATTAACAATCGTCATTGACGTTTAGTTATTAATTTTTAACATATCTTTTGGTTTTTATATTATGCTTATTTTATATTTATCTTTTATTACAATTACTATAAAAGGTTTTTTCATGATTTGTATTCTGCTTTTACAACAGGTAGTGACCGTTGTGAAAACAATTACTGCTCCTCTGATGGAACTACTAAGTTTCACATGATAACACATATTTTTAAACAACTTGTTGAGTATACTTTTACATATAAAAAGTTAACAGTCTTTAAAGTAATACAGCTGTAAGTGTCTTTACTTAGCTTATTTTTTTATTTAAACTATGAAAACATTACAGCATGTTGCTGATCCAATTTCTTTAACAATTTTTTCATGCCAAGACATCTCTAAAGATAAATTTAATAGCATTAAAGAGAGTAAAATAGTTTCGAATTTAAACAGTTTTTGCCACGCTGCCACACATAATGCTAAACGTCTCAGCGGATTTTTTGGAATATGAACAGTATGTTAGTGCCGCTACAGTTTACATTTAAACGCACTTATATGATTTCGCACTTTGGGACTAATTCAGCAACCTATTGAGAACAATGGCCCCATGTTGGCTCAGTCTTTAATCATTTCGTTACGATCTTCATTGATTCGTTCGTTTACCTATAATGGCTGCCATATGAGCCAAACGTTAGCAAAATCGTTGCCAACTTATCGACCAGAAATGTGCTAACACATGTCTTTACAAAATCCGTTTTTGGCCCATCACTCATACTTTCGAGGCTGACGGTAATAACACTAACTTTGTTTTTGCAATAGAGCACACAGCCGGATGTGCACAAAGCCAATTGCGTCGACGCAACGATTTATGATGTTACATTTTACTACCCGCGTGTTAGCTAGCAGAACAAAGCAAGGACGTGTTTCGAGCCATTTTATTTTTTAACGAATCTTCAAAGCTGACGAGGATTATTTGAGGCCGTGTTCGTCACGTTTGTTCATGAACCGTCCCTATATACGGCATTTAATACCAAATATCGCTAAAAAATGATGAGTATTATTCGTTATATTTAATGTGGATATGCTCGACCTCAGGAACTTAAAATACCATCCTAATCAAACGTCAGAGAACCATACGGCATATATTGGCATACGTGTTAGAATTTCAGATTGCCGTTTTTACATCAATACAACGCTGCTTACTGAGGTGTATTTTAGAGGTGGGGAACTTTTCTAAAATATTTTTTTGCAAATTCTGCCGAATTAATTCTTTCTACGTAGAGTAGCTCGAAAGAATGCGAAATGTGCTTCCAAGTTAATAAAAGAAGATTCTCAAGAAGTTTTGTTATTTATTTAGAGGCGAAACCTTTCAGGGCAAAGCCGAGTTGGGTGAAATTGGGTTAGAAAGATTGCAGTGCTATTAGATCATACTTATGAACGTAGGTTTGTAATTTTACTGTAAGGACTAGGTGTGATATAAATAACTCAAAGAAATTCAAAACTTTACCTATGAATTTAGCATATATGAGCTAGATTTTACGAAGCGTTACTCGCTCGGCATGCTATAACTATCTCGAAAGAAAAAATGTGTTCCCTAATGCATTCGTATTCGTATTGTTCTAGTTTTATCGCTTCAATGGGAGAAAGATGTGCATGAACTTGTAATACATATTGAGATAACGGTAATTGTATTAATTATATATTCTAGGATGTAAATAATGTGTAACAATGTTGTTTTTTTAACACTTCGGAAAGTTTTGAACTGAACTATTTAATACTTAGTCCATAATTAAATATAGATATTTCACACTAAACTAGTTTTTCCATTATTCCGTTAATTTGCCCTATTATCAAAACACGGGCTCAAGAAGAGAGGTCATAGCTGAAAAAAAGAGTGTATAGCCATGTGTCCAAGGTGTTACCGTACAGGGCGACTGTTTTGCAAGGCATCGGACTAAAATTCCGGTATATTTAGAAGCTGCTATTATATCAAATTAAGTTTTGTCGGGGGCACACTAACAGTTTTAATTATTATTATTTATGAGAGGAAAAATTATACATTGTATATATGGATTGTATATATTTGTACTAGTCAATGGAGAAGACTACGGTATACCTGACTCTTTTATACTTTACATTTTCTAATAGCCATAAAATGAAACAAGGTGTATAATTTGCTACTTGTACTGAGTTTAGACCGTTCCTGCTTCACGAAGGTAGCTTGCTAAATTATATAACCTGTAATTAGGACGGAAGGAGTACTGCGTTTACTGACACAAAAACAGTAACAAAATGGTATGGAAGTAACTATAATAGTCGTTGGAACCTTCTTTCTACTTCCTCCCGTTGGAACATCTCCCTAAGAATTTAACAATATTAAAATCATAATATGAGAGTTAGAATACATTTCACCAATTGGTCGATGAGGTACCACGATTTAGTAAATGTGAAACCAACAACAAACATGTAATTAGAACTTCTCGACACAATCAGGGTTCTTTGGTTGACGTGGTACTAACCGCAGACCGGTCCATCATAGACGAACTAGTTCATTGCTTCGTTTATTTTCCCCGATTTCTTGCTTTGACCTTCACTCTTTTTGACCAAGATAACATAACTGTGAAAGGTGGCGTCTATGGTTTATGGAGGGGGTACTATACAAGTATTAAGAGCAGATTAGCCTGTGCCCCATGGAACATGTTTTTTCTCGTTGTCACGCTGGAGATAATGCGTGCTTCACCATTGGTGAACAAATTTACCTGATGACTAAAATTTTATTTTTAGAGACAATGTTAAGGTCAGAAATAAGGAGTTAGGCACGTGCATTACGGAAATAGAAATAATAATGAAAACTGATTCGAATTTACGAAGAGAAGGCAAATTATAGAATACAAGTTACATCAGAACCGTGAAGAAATTACAAGATCTTTTTCAGGTACGCCAACAACCACTTGTAGAAGAAATGGCTTCTGACGCAATATGTACGATTGTTTTGGGCACCAATTTAAAAGCTTCATAGTTTTTGAGCACGAGAAAAACTAGCTTCAGAATTTAGAGAAAACTATGTTGCAACTGTATATCAACACTTTTTTTTAAAAAAAACAGAAACCCCGTGAGACATTTTGTCCCCTATAGATTTTTCTCTGGTAATAGTTCCAGTCATTCCATTTGGTTGCATATAATAGCTCATATTAGAGGTACCTTGTCTTAATGCTTATGTTATTTGCCTGGTTTTTGCCAAATCAGGCTGTATCAAGAGCCGTATTATCGCGTAATCGTAATATGGTAACTCATATATTTGTTATTCAGTCAATATGTATCTACTATTTATGTACTAACTTCTACTTAAAATCTCGTAACACAATCTTCGCCATATTTATTAACCTATCCCTAGTGTTTTGCCTAAACCTCCTCTGACTAAATTGAATTACAAATACAAACGCACATACTTCCATCGAAATATAGACACTCCATATAGTAACAATGGGGTAACGTGCTTAGATAAGTCTGTATAATGTTTATATACATATAAACGCGGTTTCGTTTAGAAACTTGCGACAACTGCGCATTTCACTTGGTCATATATGCGTATCTAAAATCGTACATCCTATTATTTTCATTAGATTGTTACAGACGCAAAGCGTAATGGTTCGATTATTTTGCAGAAAACCTTATTTTTTCTTAGAGGAGTAAGCTTGCTGAGATGGCAACCCTCGGTACGTATTTTTGCTGTTGACTTACATTGCCTAGCATATACGGATAAAATAATAGCTGTTGGAAACGCTAATTTTGATAGAAACCCAATGCTTCCTAGTCAGTCTCAAACGGCAACGAGCCAGCATTTGCACCGGCGCAGAATTCATATGTGTTTTACCGAAGCAGGTTATTTCACAAAATTCGATTTTCATTCCTTGCGGCTGGAGCTTTAACGAACACAAAACTGGGTCAGAATTTTTTGTCTACTAACTGACAGTAAATCCTAGCTCGCCACGTTTGTTTAACGACATAGGTCCCTGTTCCTTCATGGGCACTGTACGAAACGTGCTCGAAAGCTTGTTTCCGCTCTTTCATTGTAAATTTGTTTCTACTTAGATGCTCAAAAGCAAAGCTTAATAGAGGTGGAAAAATGTAGATTATTATTTTGATCATTGTATGGCAGTTTTTCAAAGTTCGCTAAAACGCTTACTTTCTCTTGGGTTCGCCTTTCTAGACGGGCTACTTTAGTACACAGGATTAGGACCATTTAAAATATTTTTAGGGTTGACCATTAGCCAACATTTAGCGTCCATGGTAATGATTTTTACATTAGTTCGTAAGACGGACCCTATAAATGTAAGTGTGCGATGGCGGGGATCGAACCAGTGCACCTACGTGTCTTCTTGATCGCGAGGCGTACGCGAACGCACTAAAGCACCGAGCGGGACCATCTAAATATACGTAAAAGTGATCAAAACCAAGTAAGGTGCGCGATGCTGTCCTTGGTAATTAGTTAAAAAAACTGTTGAAATTATTATCAAAAACTTTGATTCCGTACTTTTGATAGTGAGTGGCGGCCATAATGCACCTGTTATTTGTCTCGGCGTGTAAAAAGCAATATCGTGCTGGAATGAGTTCTCAACAACTTTTTATCCACTACCCAATTTCATACTTTTCATTTTGCCACTCAATTCAGGTGTTCACACTTTATAGCTGTTTAAGATCAGATTGAAAAACATTTACATGGCATAAAACGGTATAATAAAGCTTTCCGAGCAATTTCTTCTAAAAAATTCTAAAATTCTTCTAAGAAATGTTGACTTCTATAGTAGCTCATTCCACCAAGAACTTGCCATGTATACACGATTTAAAATATTTAAATTTGTTACTCTGAACGTATCTAGTCTAATGCCTACTATATGCCAGTCCATAATATTGATATTCGTTTGAGTGACTTCATGTTATATCATACTAGATAATCAATTTCATAATTGTATTTTGTGCATCCATGCTTACACCGGCTTCCAATTTGAGATGAATTTTGTTTTGGTCAAAGTCCATAGAAAACAATTTCTTACAGTTGGAATATGTCCCGTTAACATTTAATCTAGTTTCTTTTCCAATATATCTGTTCTACTTGTTCTGACTATGAATTCCACTTTTTGGGCTCAAATATGTTATATCACCTAGCATTTTCTTTCTTTTATTCATATCTCTTGATACTCTGGTTGTAATTTGAGATTTCGTTGTTATCTTGTTGTGAACTCTTTTTGGAGTGATTCATCAATCAATTCTCTCATTCTTCGCGTTGTGCACGGGTTTTCATTAATCTGTTTATTCAATGATGCTGGTTCAAAATGGTTTTCAAATTGGTGTTTATGTCGTCGCTTAAGGGCCTAGATCATCCATAATACGGTCAAGTTGCGCTTTTACTCCTCGAAAGGTTGGTCGATTTTCCGGATACCTGTGACGCAAAAATTGAAAGAAAAATGAATAGGGAAAGTTATAACGTGAAAGAAACTCATATTGCTCGAGTCTATACAAAGGGACCACCTAATCTCGAAGCATTAAGCATTATGTACCTTAAAACATTAATATAATTACTCATTTTATCATCTAATATGTATCTATACTAGTAGAAAAAAATCAGCGGCACTAAAAACATAAGGGATTCGTAAAACAGGACTTGTTTATAACTCTAGATACACTATGTCAATTAGATAGTATACAACACAATTCGGTGACAAACGGCTCTGTACCTCTATCATAAAGCTAATAAGAAAAGTATCTTATTATATAATTATTTTTACAAATGTGTGCCTAATTAGCTCAAAATAGAATGTGGGCCATACTTTTCCCAACAGAGCTTCATGACATTGTAAACATCTCGTGGGCACGTTCGAGGTCTCTCAAGTCTTTGACCCCTCTGCACAAATTCAACTACTTCTGCATTACCCGCGCGACCGTAGGGAATCTTTCCGCATGTAAAAACCTGTTAAGACAAAAACACATGGCCACAGAAGATTTCAGTGAAGACCACCACAGAAGATTTCAGTGGAGACCAAACTATTAACAGCAAAAACAAATATCACAAAATCATTTTGGATTTCCAAAAATAACGTAATCCGATTTGGTCATTAACTGTTAAGACTGAATAGTACATTAAGATAACCTCGGGTCAATTGCGTATCCCACATATTTATCTTTTTACAAAAGCTATGGCTTGCTGTATTTCATTCCAGTATTAATTTCAGGCGACTTAAAGATTGGAACATGAAACATTAAGTGTGGTTTCCAGGGAAATCGATTCTCCCTTGGTTTAATTCCTCGTTGACTTGGGGTTTTATTCATGCTGGCAGTACAAGAACTGCGGTCACAGACCCACAATATAGTCGTAATTTTCCAACTCCCTGTCGATCTTCTCAAGTGCCGATTAGTATAAAGTACCACGGAAATAACAAGGATTCATATCTACTAGGAAATTAATAAATGTGCTTATATATATGAATAAAAAGCGTACTTAGTTATGATCCCCATATGATCACTTAACGAAATTCTAAACTCGAATTTTATTAATCAGTATAACACACTGCTGCCAAGGTAAACCTATGAATACATACTGACCTCCCACATTAGGACACCATACGCCCAGACATCAGACTTGCTGGAGAATCGCGTATACCCGAGAACCTCTGGGGGCGCCCATTTAATCGGGAATTTCGTGCCTCCCGACGAGGTATATTCATCGTCAATCACATATCTAAATACAAGCATGAGAGTTCATACATGTTTAAATATTTACACACGTAAGTACTCTAAAAAGAGAAAAGAAAAATAGCTAGTAGTTACGCGAAAAATATTGCGTGTATCAAATACGATCGTCACCGTTACACATTAGTGTATTATCCTATCGAATCAGGTGATTGTCATAGTAATTTAGTAATCTATCATAAAAAATAAAAAAATATGTGCTATTGTCTTGTTTTGACCACCCATCCGTCATGACGGGAGAGAATCCTTCCGTAGAAAAGTAGTTGTAATTTTTACCAAAGTAGTAAAAAACGTTTACCAACCTGGCAAGTCCAAAATCGGCAACCTTGACCACATTTCCTTCGCTAACCAAACAGTTTCTGGCCGCAAGATCCCGATGAATATAGTTATGCATTTCTAGATAGGCCATACCGGAGCACACCTGACATCAATGATAATGCAAGTTATGCATTAAGTAATCTAGCTCAAAATAGGTATATAACGTCAATATTATGGTACAAACATACGATGTCAGAGTGGGTTAGATTTTTTGTTCCTGACAGTAAATTATTACATTTTTTATTATGATTAGACAAAATTGACTCAAGATTACCTCAGTCAAAAAGTAGACATTTTTAGCGTACCACCCATTCGATATTCAAATTTGATTGGGGGTTCTTTATAACGAACCACAGCGTGAGCCCTAAATATCTTCATGATTTTCAGCAGTTACTATAGTTTTTCTTTAAATGTTTAACATTGTGGCTTAAAACTATTCACTCGCCTGTGGTTCCCTCGCTGAGATCTTTATTAATTTCGTTCATTTCTATTTGTATTATGTAAGAACCGTATGCTTCCCAAATTACACCAGATGCAAGAAAAATTGGCAGCCAAATTGATGTATAGGACTAAGTTCAAAAATCATGGGATACCTGGATACACATATCTAGTAGAACACGTGGTTTCTGTGCCTGCAGGCGAGTTTCGTGCCGCCTCAGATGATTAAGTAGAGAGCCAAACTTCATATATTCCGCTACGATTAGGATGGGACGCTGCTTCGAGCATACTCCAAACAATTGAACAAGGTTCGGATGTTGAAGTTTGCTATTCATTAAAGGTAGGAAAGACAAAGCAGAAGGACCGATCCTTATTCAGTCATAACAGTCTGATATAATAATCTATAAAACGAGTATTTGACAAGGAACAAATTATAGTACTGTTATAATGCCAATGCACATAACTACCATAAATAATTGATTCAGATATGGTGTTCTGGTTGCCAATTTCTGAAAACAGGCCAGACCAGGTTTCTGAAACTGGGCCAGTATGAGGTACACACGTCATCACTTTAGCCTCTTCGATGAAATCGTCCTCGCTCATTGTTCCCTCCTTCATCATTTTCACTGCAACGTCTTTGCTTTGACGCCATCGTCCTCGACGGACTACGCCAAACTGGCCCGAGCCCAATTCCTCTAGCAAACTAAGTTCTGATGGATCAATCTCCCATTTGTCTGTAAAGTTCGAAACAAAAACCACATGTAAAAGAATACGCAGAACTCAGAAATAATCGATTGGATATTAGGAATTGAATTGGTAGATCTCTAATAAGTCATCACAACCCCATGTATCATTTGTTGCTCATATTGTATTATAATGCACAAGAACTTATATTATTGCAATAATTCTAGCGTCAGAATTCTAACATCCATAATTCTACTTACGATCAGTTTGAAAACGCTAATCACATAAAAAATTAAGTTGCCTTAATAGTTTCCTCGAATAATTACGATATTTTTTTACCGCACTATTGAGAGAAAAGTGGATGACAGGGGATAAATGTTAAGCCAGATATTTGTTTATTTCTTTACCCGAGCTGATCCCGTTCGAAGACGCTGTTTGTTGCTTCTGTTGCATTCTCTGCAAGGAGGGCGGAGCGAGTTTGAGCCGTGTGGCCAGGCCGCCAGAATCATGCTTGTGATAAAAAACTAGTTCTTCGAGCGACTTGAAGCGATGCCTTTCGCTAAGGTAGAGCTCACCGGCTGCATTGCTCTTAACATGATAATGTTTTACCTGGGGTCCGGGACTATAAAAAAAAGCACAAAGGAATTTTAATATTTTCAAAATAAAACAAGTAGGATTTTCAAAATGTGTGTGTGAATATGAGTGGTGAAAGTAGTAGCATATTACGTTTATATAATTTTCAATAGTTATGGCACACCTAATGATGTTGATCTTGAACCCCGCATATAGCATCTGTCTATTCAACATGTTGGACAATGATGGGCAATGCTGTTAACAAATTTGCAGACATAGTATTTGCACTACGTAACTACTATATGTGGCAACTTTAAGTATAATTCCGTTGTGGTAGGTTCGATTGTGGTTCATGTGTGGGTCATGTGTCACAAATATTGTGATATCGCCTACATTTTCGTGAAGAGCGAAAGGGTGTACATTCCGTTGGTGGAAGAATTTCGGATCACGAAGCAGCCTTCGCGACCCTCCTGTCTCAACAGAATTTCAGCCTTTTGTCGTGACATATCGCCGGCGTACCATTCGTGACGCCACAAACCCTTCACAGTTCGCTCTTGAACATAATTCGAAGGAATATAACCGCTATTCCCCGACGCGTCCCGCACCTAATTTTAATCAACAAAAGCGTTTTGGTCATGTTTTATGTAGTGGTTTAAATTTTGCGCTAATTTGTGGCATGTGTTCTGTATTATTCTCTGCAATTCATTTATCCAAAATGCTTAGAATAAGTTAGCCAAGCTGTTTATTCCAAACAACTCGCCGGTACGCCAAGGACTTGATTAGGCAAAAAACAATGGAAAATTTGTTTATTGTTATGGTAACCTATTTTTTCATGCCCTATCCATGACGACTTGAAACATGACATATTATTTTATTACCACATTTAATTCTTAGTAGTCCAATTGTTTCCCCAATGATAAACATACCTGCCACCAATGTTCTCCCGAATCGTCCATAACTTCATACTCATCGCCTCTCTTCAATGAGAGATCGCTTTCTTCTTGTGCTTCAAAATCAAATAGAGCTACAACAGTTTTACGGTTTGTAACAGCTGAACTGCAATGGGTAGCCGATCCGCTGTTGCCAATTATTCCGGCCGCGTTCCTAATCGACGATGAACTCACGGAGGATGAGTTGCTGTTGTTCTTGTTGTTTGCGTTGCTACTGACATTATGAGCATTGTTGCTGTTCAGGATATGCGCGTGATGATTGATGTTCGCCGATGACCAGTTATTGTTGCTACCTCCATTTTTGTTGTCTTGGCTGTAGGCCATGATGAGGGAAAGTTTAGCGCTTTCCGAGGAGGAGAAATTATTGCTCCCGGGAGCATCTGCGTCCCGCAGTTGTTCACCTACCTTTAGGGTTGAAAAGCGCAGAATATAGAATTAGAGTTTCGTTAATCGTCTTAGTAAAGTTTTGTCCTTTATCAATGCATAAATAGGGCATTCAGCCGTTTTATCCACAAAATCTTGGTGAAGGCTCTTGTTCATAGCATTGTTATGTGGCCGCCGTTATGGGAAACATGAGGGATACATGGGTTGAAAACACAATCAGGTTAAAATTTTAGACATGTCAGGAAACGGCGCTTTGGCAAGTATACTTATAAAAAACCATACATATAAAATATATTTCTTGTAGAGCATAATAACGAAATATACTAACTGAAGATATAAAAATTATAAGCTATATATAATATCCTAGACTTAACACGGTATAAACCTAGAAACGACCTGCAGTGGGTAATGTTTTACCTTCTTTCGAGAAAGATGATGTGCGCGAGGTAGGCTAACGTCAAGAGATGAATTACTGCCACTTCTTTGAATCAAGCCCATCAATTCGACCGGATGAACAATCTTCTTCGATGGATTAGAGGAACTCAAGGATGAGCAGGCAGAACTGCTGTACAATTTAATACGGTAAAAAGAAATCAGCGATAAACTAGGTAGATAAAAGTATTATTTATCGTTGACTTCTAAGTTGAATAGTATTATGTAATTTACATATTAATTAAGACAAAATGAAGAAATATGACATGTAAAACTAGCAAACGTCCGCTGATATATAAAGAAGATTAGAATACCCTTCACTTGCTTTTAATCACGATATTTCATTTAATATTTGTTTGCTTATTTTTGAAGGTGCGGTATCAAACGCGAATGATAATGAGAAATATGATTTGCGATAAACCTTTAGACAAGTAAGGAGAATTCCCGTTTAAAAAAGTAAAAACATCCTATATTGAGCAATTGATTGAATTAAAGACTGAAAGGGATGAACCTGTTTAGCTTATTTTTGAAAAACGATGTAAGCGGTTTGGTAACCCAAGTTGGTTGGCATCCACACGAGTTTCTTGACGTATCACCGCAGCAGGCCCATTTCGAACCAGACCACAATTTAACGTGGTATTTGTCCACCAGACACTGGTTATCCGTGCAAACTAAAGCCAAAGTTTTAACAAAGTATTATTTTCGTTAACGATAATGTAGCAATTCATATTAATATAGTGTATTACAATTTGTTAGGATCCTATCCTTCTTCATAGAGGTGAACAGAAATGCCTTATCGTGCGATGGCATTTAGCAACACAACTGCACATACTTAGATTAACAGAGCCAGCACCCACTAAAATAACCCTAATTGCTCTTCTATCACACAACTGGATATTAGGACTCTACCCAAGAATAGCTAGTCGTATGTTCAATGAGAGGCGGGTGTTATGTCCCAAATTTTACCTTTCATTCTGAATATTTTTGTAAACAAAATTTGTATTATTAAGGAGATTTCGCTGAATTCTAACGTTATTTCTGTTTATTTATGCTTAATTTGCTCCTTGTTGAAAACTTTACTGTTCTCTAAATATGGCTACTAGGCCAGGCTGTAGTCATCAAATCCATTCCGTAATCACTCAACATTATATATCTAATTCAGTCCATATCTATCATTCCGACGTATTTTGCCTAGTAGCTACGGGAAAATCGGTTGACTTATTCTTTCGGATAGTAGTTTAGCATGATTGCTGATTTTTTAGAGGCTGCATGTGACTTTTAGTAGCTTTTAATTAAAGACCACTGTGAAAGAACGATTACCAAAGCAGTCTGTCAAGGGTTATTCGTCACAAGCTACCCGTTAATTGTATGAGCAGAATATCAATTTCAGATACAGTCACTGCAGGCTTTATGCTTGAAGTCACCTGAAAATAAACTATATTATCTCTAGAGGCATCAAGTCACTCACATTTCCGAAGAGCACAGATCCACTCGTCCCGCTGTTCGGCAGACGAGGCAACCACATATAAAATGTGTTCGGATTCGAAACCAATCTGAAAATTGAATAAGTGTTATTCAAAATTTTCGTTAATGTAGTTTAGAAACATAAAAAATAATTATATATATTATAAATCCCTATCAAGAAATTACTGATGTATTTGTATTCATAGTAATTTGGTCAATAAAATTCGTAAGGCCTTAGTTTATATCACATTTTAATCGTATCTCTACTGAAACCGTAAACAAGTAGGAGATATATGAGGTACCTCATCAAATTAGTTTTTAGTGAACACATGTCATTAAAAATACAAGAATAACAAGAAATCGACAGGATTAATAAAATATTTCGAAATTAGTCAAAAATGCTATTTTAAACAACTTGTGTAGTGCCCTAAGCCTTTTATGGGCCTTACCTGAAAAACATATTTCTTGTCGATGGCCTCGTCATTTACATACTCTATCAAGCGGATGGAAGACAACGGTATGCATCCCTTCTCACGACCACGCTTCTACAATGAAAAACACAGGCAAGGTTGTCAAGAAATAAAACTGTTTAAGTGAACCTCTCGGGAGTATGTGTTTTTTGTCTTTGCATATACATTGAATTACTTTTTTCATTTGCGTACTATTTTGTTGAGCATTACAAATGGAAAACGTGAATAGCACGTAGTAGGATGAATAAATTGACGCCAACTTGGTGGAATTTTGGCACCGAGACATATTTGTTTTTTTACACTCAAATAGCATAATATAGGTACAGAGAAATTCAGGAGGCGGTAACATTGCTACGTCGTAACTATAGGTAACCTTGAAATTTCAATGCAATATAAAAAACCGTGTAGTGCTTTATTTGAAACCTAGAATACAATGCACATTAAATATTGTGCTGTATCATCATCAACAGTCCTCAAACCTCAACAAGGCCTCAAATAAGCTCAATAAGGTATTTTTTCTTCTCTCACAATGGAAAACCTATTAGAACCCCTTTCTTTAAAAAGCATAGCTTTATCAAGTTTAGTAATCTTTTTATACTATTTTTCCACCATTAGCCCTATAAGAAAACATGGCCAAAATTTTTGCACAATATAGTGCCTATAGGAGGACACTAATTATATATATTGACACAAATTGTGTTAGAAAAGTTGATTGCCAGTGTCATGTGGGAGTCACATTCAAAAACAACATAAGTAGTAACTGCTAGATCCCGCATGTGCATCCTTGTAGAGCTAATCTTAATGTTAAGAAAATCTTCATTTGTCAACCCGAAAAAATGGGCCGTATCGTCTTTTTTACTACATCAACCGCGTGTCGGACACAGAGCCTTCGAGCATACTAGGAATTTGCAATTGGGTGCAGCTTATGAAACATCACTCATAAAAACATCAAGCAACATCTCACACGAATAAGCCAAAATCATTTCTGTCCTTCGATGACATGAAAGTAATCAAGAAACCAATTCTTCACACAAACCAAATTATCGTATGAATACGGAGGCTCGCGCTGGCCGTTTCAAGGGTTTCTCGTCGTAACTCTTGAGAGCGAAAATATTTTCAAAAATAGTGTTGACCCTCCGATCATGCCGATTTTCGGCCCATCGATCTGAACATCTGACCCATGGTCAGATGCTATCTATATCGTTATTTTTGCTGTTGGTATCGAGGTATTAATTTGTAAAAATATAGGCACGCTTATATTAGTTATGTGCAATACGGACTCGTAAAGCGTATCACTGTGTTACCATAATATTATCTTAAATCTTAAACACTTAATTTCGCTAAAATATAGGCATAATACAACCTCTTCCACTAGTCTATACGGTGGCAAACATAATGGATATTACTATCGGTTTCCATTTCTTACAACCTAGCATAAAATTTGTCTTCCGGCAGCAGCAATTTATCCCGATATACTGCATCTACTTACTATCTATTTAAAGTATCCTTAATATCCTTTAACATCTTCTTACAAGCTTGAACTGCTCAATGAACGCCGTTAGCCAGTCACTTTCTACATCATCGGATGACCATGATGATCTTACATGCGTGAATGCTGATTTTGTCTTGTGACGAGACTTTACTTAATTGCAATAAGGATCCATGTGGCGTTTAGAATGCATCGGCAAATCACCACGGGTACCCTGGTAACTCTCTAATTGTTCAAGCAATAAGTCAAAGCAATGATAATTCTCAAAGATGTTATATGATAATTGTTTTGAGTTTCGAGGAACCTTGCTTATGTGCTTCCCGTTCAGCAGGATAGTTCCGATATATCTGAATTGATAAATTCAGAATAATATGACGGGAACCGTAACGAGTTACAAAAAATAATTGGTATATATTTGAGAGTCGCATTTCAGCGTTTGTTGTTCCACCCTAAATTCACAAATTCAGGTACGATGACATTGGTTTCAAAAAGCGTACTTATCGAAACATTGGTTTACATTTCATTGTAAGCTCGTCAGAATTTTTTGGATTGTCAATTGTAAATTTTAACTTGGTCAAAGGCCAATTTTTACGAACGATGACCTTCTAAAACTTAAGTGCTTTTGATGAGGAAAAATGACTAAACATTTTCTAGTTTGTAAAGAATGTTATCAGAATGCCGTAGCAGCAACGAGTCCGTATATCACTTTGGCCAATTGATACTTAGTTTGCTGAATTTTTAGGGTGCTTAAGTTACTGCTTGGTAACAGTATTACTAAAATTATTATTAAAAAAGAAAACTAAATGTTTTTTTGCGCAACCTGAAAGAATGTATATCAAAAAACCTACAAAGAGCTTGGATAATATAGCTTTGTTTGCTTCATTACCCTTTAGTGAGTTTCTTTGGGAATCCTCCTCGTGTAAGGCTAATAGCTTCTCCTTGCATTATTTTCAGTAACTTCAAGTACCCAGAGTTATGCGTACAAATGTTATGTTCCACCAGCAGGACTTAAACATTCAACGATCACTGCGCCATTCGTGCATCTAGTTGCGTAGCTACCTGTCACGAGCATACCTGCACTCTAAAAAACAAATTCAACTAAATAACGTCGAGTTAACGATACTAAACTGATCAAAAATTTCAGGCGGCTGAAGGAAGATTAGATGACACGTTATAGTTTAGAAAATGCAGTAATAACGTTATTTGGAATCCAAGGATCCTCCTACAACAGTTCACCTTGAATGGTATGTGCCGCGTTTTTCGTGTCGCTGAAGGTTCAGCAGCATGAGGCAAAACCAGTCAAATACCAAATACTTTTATATGTTGTTGGATGTAAAATAAGTGATGGTACTAGCGTGTCGTCTGCTAACATGTTACAAACGGTAGGTAACCTAACATTTGTCGAACTTAATTTTTCGCTTTTCAGAATATAATTAGCAGGATGCAATTGTCGTCTTTCTCCAGTCTTTATGCTCGTTGAAGTATTTAACACACACAAGCTAGGTGAGTCATTCCTTTCAGAGTTATGGCTGCAGTGCACGGTTTTATGTCTGTCCTATCGAGCGAGTGATCGCTTGAACATTCAGTTAAGGGTAAAAAATTGCAAAAGTACCGCATTTCGCTTGAAAAAATTTATTTTATCTAGTTTAAGTTTATCTAGTTTTAGTTAAAAAATCTAGTTTATCTATACATATATGCGTGTGTGTCTTGTACGTGTTTGCTGTTCTTAAAGGCTAAGTAACGCATCGTCGCGCTCGAAACCAACCCAAATTGGAGACAGTGGAAATTCGATAAACCGTTACCGCAGATTACCTTCCCAAATCCATTCCCGAGGAGTTTATATATCAGAAAGTGAAGGTTATGCATGGAGAGTACCTGTTCTGTACCAATCCGCAAGTTTCTAGTATTAGGTTTTGAGCTATGTCAGAAATAGTGTGTAATCTTAGGTAAATTGTCGGATAATTCACAATATATCTCAGAGCAAATGTGATACTCCACGTTTGCTCTGAAACGCGCTTAGCCACGATCGCTTAATTTAGAAAATAATAGGATCGAAGCTTGATATAATTGTACCGTACCTCAAGAGTGCCCTCATAATATGTCAGACAGGTCTTTGTCAGAACAAACCACCGAGCCTTATAATTGACTGGCCCGAGTCGTTTCCGGTTAACTGAGCGTTTGATCATAAGCGCTTGTTTAACGATTTCCTGTTCGTCTGAATCCAACGAACGTCCGCCATCGTCGGAAAGTGCAAGGCAACTGAAATAGAAACAAACACAAATGCGTAAATATGCATAGCGGCGTGCATATCGATAAATAGTTCTTCCGAAAATGGATGTAATAACCAGACCTATTAATGCCTGTCAAACTGTGTGGGTTCTGCCCACCTCTTCTAGAACCGGATGACACTGCACGCTTTAATCGATTCGTTCGAATAACTGAGAAAAAGAATTAACAGCTTAAATAAAATGTAGGAGCGGGTATTACGCGATTGGCATAGTACAGTACGGTTCTTTAGTGAGAGTAGTGTTCGCGAATTTTTGAGGCACATTGGTAAACTCTTAATCAATAAACCCTTTTCTGTAATTTTATCGCCCTCTTTGCAAATAGATTGCTACGTAGCATCACCGTAATGTTTAGTTAGAGTTTCTATTTCGATGAATAATCTAAAACTAATTCCATGTATCTATTCCATGTATATATATACCATGTATAATTCCATGTATTATACCATGATAGAAACAATGCCTCTATGTATCCACATAAGCGAAAACTATTGTTCTGTTTTTGATATTTGTAACTTTAGGTGATATAACTGACAATCAATGACTAGCAAAAAGTTTCAGTGACTTTCTCAACTTTAATCTGCATTGTATGATAGAATTTTCATATTACGCCTCCAAAACTATTAGGGTCAAAATAGATTTTATGATTGGACTGATATTCATGTGTGAGTAGATACGCGGATGCACGGCATCAATATGAAAGGTGAGTCATCTGAAATAATCCGGCGATAAGACCAGTTAAACAAGACTACTTATGTGGATAGTAATTCGATATTTAAACGCTTAAGGGAGTCGTACCCGTTTTAAATGCGGAACTACTCAAGCACGATACTTCAGACAACCGTATGCTATGACTCTGCGCCAACAGTGGGCTCGTGGTTGCTTAAGCCAATAATAAACGACACTGATTACCATGTCATGGTAATCAGTCATGGTATAGTAAATACAAATCTCGATATCTTTAATAAAGGCACGCTTTACATGCAGAAGAAAACGGGGAAACGAAGATGAAACGAAACTTAACTGGACAATTTGTCCTGGATTGTCTTCAACGATTTGTTACCAAAGCTATTTTAAACTCGCTAAACTCACTTTAGTCATTTTTTGGGTCTATTACAAAAGAACATAAAAGCTGATGACTCTTCGAGATTATAACTCTAACCTAAATCTTTCACAAATAATGGTCTCTTACACTCAAAGAACAAAAAAGCTTACGCCCATACGTGAAGTCCCGAAAGTTATCCTGAATTCATACGATATGCAGAATCACAGTAGATATGTATGCATAATCAACCAACCAAAGAATATAGCAGAAACAGTTTAAAAGTTTAGGTACACAAACAAACACAACGTTCAAAGTTAACGATGAACCAGTTCAATCTACATAAACTCAAAATAAAATTCTTTGAATATCAAAGTTTACAGACTTCCCGAATCTCAGTTGTCGCGTCTATCAATCATATTAAACATTCAAAGAAATCGGCCGTTGAGTGAGAATTTTGAATTTTGCTAACGCATAGAAATCAAGAGGGCTATAAATAGAATGCAAATGTATGCGGCCAAACGGATGACTCAGGAACGGCAAGAAGTATGTCCAGATACTTAAAACATATTGAAAGGACGATGATACTTTCATTAGAAAGAAAATTGATTCAGTATTAAGAGCGGAAAAGCATTGATGGAACCACCGAATTACTTTCTACTACTCTACTTCCTACTATGCTTTCTACTTTCTACCAATTTTATTGTTGCTTCTGTTTTGGGTTAGGAATTATCTGTGTTAACACACCCCACTTGGCCAGCATGACCACAAATTTTTCGTTTACAAGAATTCTCAGTATTATCTCTTGAATTTATTTGAGGGCTGCATGAGTGATTAGCTAATTAGGTTTTACGAAGTCTGTAAAGCCTGATGCCGTCCACTCCTGTTTGAGCAATGATTTGGATAATATTTAATTCCGCTCTCACACTAGCCAAAACGTAGAGTTGATTAGCGTCGTCAACGAAGAATAAACATATATATATATATATATATATATATAATAGCACACAAGAAAGACTCAATTTTCCTTTAATTTCATAAAACAAGGCGTCCATCTAATACAGGAACAGTCAAAGGCTGTTGGTCCGTAGTAACAGATCTGGTTCCTTTTGGTTCCGTCATCACGGTTACGTTCCCGAGGTTATAATTTTCTGAGGGCGCCATTAGGAACCAAAGAAACATCCTGACTGATGGGCTTTTACCCCTAGTCTTCTTTATAATCCAATTGGAATCTCGCTTTGTTTGGCAGATACAGCGACGACAATAATAACAGTCAAATGCACTCTCAATTATCATTGGTCTCGTGAGTCTTATCAATTGTACAGACAAAGAGGAACAACGAAAGATGAAGATTGAAAGCTAGCAAAATACTAGACGTTTATATAATGAAAACCAACAATGTTAGTAGAAATCCAAGCAATTGAGAAAGCAAAAAACAACAGAAAAGTTCAATATGAAGTGATGCTTTACAAAAACTTTTCAATTTATTTTAACACTCTTGTTATATTGTGATTCGTCTTGTCGCAGTGTCAAAACGGCAGCATTATGATGAAGGCACGCATAATATGGACCATGAAATGAATAAGTATACTATATTACCAATGTATTACTAAACAATTTTAATTTGGTGATTAAAGGTAGATAAGGAAGAGCGAGTGTATAATTCTAATATCTTGTTGCACAGGAAGAAACCAGTGTGTTTAGAATATAGCTTGTTATTAATCGGTCTTAGCCCAGTTATTCTGATAATTATTATGCGTAGACATAGTTCAATTATGATAATTATAGCATTGAATCATGCTAATTTTTAGTCTTAGTATTAACTTTCTCTTTTGTTTTCTTGGCTTTTTCCACTGGTCATTAACTGGCCTTTACGTGCGTTTCATGAGCTCATAGAAACTCGTAAATGAACACGTTGTTCAGAATAAGAAGGAATTCACAATCACAATATGACTCTTGAACGACCATTCCCAGATTTGAGCTCCGTGTTTGTCGTTTATACGTTTATAGGCACTTACGTGAAAGTGGGCACCTGCGATGTCTGCCAACGATATCAGAAAAGAACAAAAAGCGAACGGCTATAGTCGACCGTGATACACCGTCGTTTACATTCAACAAATTAAAAAAGAATTGTTGGCTAGCCGGGCGGCTTGTTCCAAGCATTCAGCAGAGAAAAGAAACCTTAAAAGAAACTTTAAAAAGAGAATTAACGTCGGCGATCCATTCTCGAGGATTAATTCTCCTTTTAGTTTTTCGTTTTAAAAAATTGTTGCGAACACCTTTGTATTGCATGGAAATAAACTATCAGCACCTCATTGCTGTGGCGTTATCAGCTATTGCGTAAAAACTCACCAGCATATTAAAATTGAATGGCTCTCCTTATTTAAAGAATATAAACGGCGTAACCAAAGTAGATCTAAAAAATATTTTTAGGGCTAAAATTTACATTTATGGGATCCAAAGTAAATCTAGGTGTGACTAAAATCGATTTTATATATTTAGTTATCAAAAAGCTAGGCAAGGTAAGCAAGCTACAGTTTTATTACGCGTCAATTAATGCGTAATTGTTTCAATCAAGGTTTACTTCGAACTTTTCGTATTGTTATATAAACTTGTTACAAGCACCAGAAAGCACCAGATTCGAATTACACAGGCGTGGACAAATCATTTTTAAATTAGTTCGTGCATTTTTCCTTTGTTAGTTTAAGTAAACAGAGTTGTAGAAAAATAGAAAGGTATGGTATTCGATAAAATTATAAAATTAAAAGCGTACGGTCCAGACCTTAAGCCACAAAATATTTGTTTCAAGCTATTTCTGACGCTCAAATCAAAGAGTGTACAACCAAAAATATCGAACGATAGCTAAAATATGATTCGAAACGACTTGCATACACCACCATTGGAACTTTGTAAAGATAGGGTGGATTGTGTTGCTCCGTCATTAGCTGACACTAAAACGCTGTAACGTTCGTCAGAAATCATCGTCAATACTGGGTTGTTACTTCGTTTAGAAAATAACACTAGAGTTCAAAAATTACCAAAAACTGTCAACTTCTAGAATATCGCAAGTACTGTGATAAAATCTTACTTAATCAAGGGGGAAGGACCCAAACAACAGTTGGTCTTTTACTTATTGTGTTTTGTTTCCTTGAAGAAAATCTGTCGTATGCTTCATGTTTGAGAACCGTGAAATATATGAAGCACTTTTGTAGAGATAGAACTGCTAAAGTTATATCTGTTAGCTAGGACTTTATCCAGAAACTTTATATAATCTTGGCTTTAAATCGGACCACTTTAAAGGTGTAATCCCTGGCGATAGTGCACTGCAAATATGACAAATTCATATATATGCTGCACTAATTTTATCTGTTGAAGATTTGGAGCTTTCTGCGTTTAATTTTTTAGTCAATCTATCAATTTTGAGGTACAAACTCGGCTAGATTGCTAACGGTTTTCGACATAAACAATTAAAGCACTCAAACCATGGTTTAACAGTAGAGTACCAGCCGCTGATTATTAAAAAGGATTCATTTTCTGGCACGAAAGTGTAAAAGACAATGTCACCATAAACACTGCAGAAGCGGGCTAAATTTCCGTCTCTGTTTGTGAAAACGCTACCCAGCAAATCTACGCCTTAATTTGCCTGCCCACTCCACGCTTTCAGAGCACGTTCCATTAGATCATACTACCAATAACCTATCAGTCTCATTGAAATAAATAATTTTTAGGGAGCCGATGAGAACATAATTCCGCTAAATCTACGAAGGATATTTTTCACACTATCGTATACCTTAACTGGTTTACAATAAACGTTTAATTTTTAAGGTTGAAGGGCATGCTACACAGTACATAGGGTTAAAACTGTTTACATTGCCATGTACCTAGAGTTGTATAATCGCACTGCTAGGATTACGATATACCTGTCAAACATCGAATATCTGTGAAGGTTTTAAATTTGTTTCAGCTGAACCAAGTGTCTGCAGCTGTAATACATCTTGGTCTTATGTACAACAAAACCTAATGAACTGTTACATGCATTTAGTAAAAGTTTTACCAACGCTGTCGTGGTCTCACGCAAACATACAACATTAGATGGGTTACACACCGTCGCTAATTTCTGTATCTGGTAGCACAGAAGCTAGCAACCGTGTTCCGAGGCAAACGATGATGTGGAATTGTTGTGGCTCTACAAATATCCAATTCTATGCAACAACCTTCTCAACGTCGATGTGCACATTATCGTTATCGTAACACCACTGACAAACAAAACAAATTCGTTGCGCCGGCCACGTTGTGTTTGTGTGTATGTTTATATCTGCCTGGTTCGATGACTCTACCGTCAGATTCATTACCCTCTCATACGCGAAAAGAAAGTGGACTACAAGCATTGGCAGCTGGCTTACAGATACCCTCTTAGTTGTATTTCACACGGTACATAAGGATTTAAAGGACTCACAATGTAGATCAGTAGAGTCATAAATTTCATCTTCTAAATGCGTCAATTATTCTGGTTCGAGAGGGTAACAATTCGCCATTATCTTACTGTCTACGAATGGCGCAACCATCCATTACTTGTATTTGCTTTTAACAAATGAGAATATTCTACAACATGGGGTTTTTGTCTTCCGGTGTAAGTTGTAGACTAAACTGAGATTACTTCCGATTAAATATATATTTTTGGTCATCATAGTCAAAGTAGACATAGCAAATTTACATAGAAAAACGGGAAGTTGCGCTTTGCATAACCGCAACTCAACGATAGCTCCTCATACTAATAGAGGATCCTCCTTAAATTATATATTTTCGTATTTTTAGCGTCTTTGTATTAATTTCAGCGTAAATTGCTTGTTTGCGGGACATGTAATAAGCTAATCAGCAAATCAATTCTGTTCCACTGTTTTGTGGCAGAAATGTGTCATACTATGACTTTTTATGTAATATTTTCAACGAAATAGCATACAAAACAGGATGTTCACGTAAAGTTAGCGAATGTTTTAAATAAATATTGCTTTAATTCTTAGGTCTTTTGTTTAATAATTCTGCCACTTGGTTTCTGGGCTCTCGGATACTCCTTTAAGTAATAAGCATGAAGCTTATCATTGTTCTGGAATATCACCTGAAGTAATTGCTGTTCGTTTATTATGGAACCGTAATACGTAGTTCCAGATAACGTGTATTTGGTGCACGCAAGATGCTGAGAAAAATTCCTAGAGATATCTAGTTTGCTCAAGGCTACACTGTTGTGTATGTATAGGAAAAAACTGAATATTAGATTCCAATTACATTTATGGATTACGGAGAAAACTTGTATAAAATGTACACAGTCTACACTAAACACGCAGTCTTTCGCTGGGCTTTACCAAGTTGCTGAACTTAGCCTGGTACTTCGAACGCCATAATAAGTGCATTATAACCTTTTCAGGAATCAAAATTACAAGGTCGATCCTTTTACAGATGGAAACTTGATTGCGTTCAGTTAGACAAAAAAACGCATAGATTTTGTTTATGACTTAATCCGTTAGTATGGTCGTAGCAAGAGATCCCTTAAGAGTCACTCAGTGACTGCTCCATTCTATATGACCTTTTTCATAACTAGTGCATATATATACGTATTAGTGGATATATACACGGTGGCGTTCACATGGTTTCTAATTCAAACGTGGGTAATAAGTTTTTAGTGTTTGCTCGGCTGTTTTGAGTTTAACGTCAAGTAGATTAAGCGTCTTGGGTTGATTTGATTTCAAACCAGTAATCGACTTTAGCAATCTTTTGTGTAATAATAAAGGTGGCCAGTCCAGTAAACCTAATCTGCAGGGTTATTTCTATTAATTAACAAGGCGTAAGTATGGGTTAAAATAAAATATATAAGTGTATCTAGATCTCTAACAAAGTCACTGTAAGGTGCTGCAGCGTTACATGATAATGCACTCAATAGTGATTTTTAAATTCGAAAAGACCATATAAATGCTTTGTGAAAAGGCTGAACTTGTATCATGAAATTAGCAGCCAGACGTCGCATTGAAGTGCGATCGAACTTGATTATGCGATTTCCCATGTAATACCAAGGGAGCGCGCTTTAACTGCGTATGAGAACAATTGTACTTTTCTAAAAGTTGTACGTCGTTCAAACTCATTTCACTCATCTTTCCGTTAGAGTTGACAGCCTATATGCGCACAATTGCATAAAATTCATCGATGTGATAACATTATAATCATTGCATTATTTTATTTACGTGGCATCACTACAGTGTGTAGTTTATTTCAATGTATACCATTTCAAAAGTTTAAGGTGTTATGCTGGACAATTACGGGATTTGCTAAACGTATCATGTGGGGCGGAAAGACGGCTGTCCTTTCTACCCGATACAGAAGAACTTACGGTATTGCAAGGGATCGCGCGCGCATTGAACAACTATCCAATTGCGTTGAAGTCTACGGGAGTTAATTTGGCCTCTGGGCTTGCGGGAATTCTTAGCGGTGTTATTCAGCGTTACAGCTTCGCTCTTTCGCCCCCCCCCGCACATCTTGTCAGCCTTTTGTTATTAGTAGGTGTTTTCCATCTGCACTGAGATATTCGTGCATTATACATGGCAAGAAATCAATCAAGGAAACCAGATGTGTTCCGGTGTTTTTTTTGGTTGTATCATCTGCTTTTAATTTCCCCAAACATACCTTGTATGACAAACATACAAAACACAGCTTTTCTGCAGTCTTTGGAGGTTCTTGTATGCAATATGAGGTTGTAAAATGACTACTTTGTACTGTATTCGCTTTATGTTGCGCTTCTTGCCTTTAAAATGTTTGAAGGAACCATTTATAATAAAATTACCTCCTCACTTCCTCCTGAGCCGAAAAACAACTCATAAGCCGACTCAGCTTCCATATTCAACTGGCGTGAGAGAATCTAGTCGCCATGCTCCTGTTTACTGCCTCCCGGAGGTCTGGGACTCGTTTATTCGCAAGCTTCGTTTACTCTTCTCAGCGAAAAAATTGCAACAGAAGCAGAAAAATTATTGTTAAACTGGTGTTGATAAGTATTGTGTATATTAGGTGCGTGACTCCTTACGGCGTTTTTTTAATTCCTTGAACCAACTTTGTGTGTTCTTTTAATGTGCTATGACGTCACTGCACAATTTCTAATTAGTCTGTTTCGCAACCCCAACCACGTCAGCTAAGAATTTGTGAAGCGTTTGAGCAACAATTTGTTGTTACCGTTGCTGCTGGTATGCTTACGTGTATAAGTGCGTGGATGTATTATCAACAATAACAACATTGGTTACCGCAAACGCAATTACTGATCCTTAATTAATCCTTAATTTTGTGTTCTGATACCGAGGGCAAATGGAGAATTCTTACTATCAATTAAGGTCGAATATAATAAAAATGAAAACTATAATAATTTTTCATCTTCTCGTACGTAAGAGCACATGCTTCATTCTATCCTATTGTTGTTGGGATTCTCCATAAGCTTTTTCAAAAGCTTTTTGTTTGGGGAAACTGGAACTCGAATTAATTTATAAAAATGGGATAGATATAGCTAAATGTTCGATTATCAAATGATTCTTACGGAACTTATAAACTCGTTGAAGCACAAGTATTGAATAATTCAGCCCGTACTCGCGCCGGTACAAGGTTTTCTCTTGACGGGTTGATGCACGTAATGTATATTTTTCTTACACATGCTATTGTTCAATTCATTATGCTGTGTATATTTTCTCATAGTAAAAGACAGACTGCAAAGATCGAGTTGCAGTAACAGTCAATGCTCCAAGAGTAATTATACTTGAATTATGTTGCACCCTTACATTTTCCCCACATTATAATCACTCATGACTATCCTCAACTCTTTCAAATATATCTCTTTCCTATATCTTTTATGCAAAGGCATAATAAGTTCACCTTAACATTGCCAATAATAATGTATGTATAATATGTCACCTGAAAAAACTATTTTAAAGAATGAAGACAAATTGTCTCACATACAACAAGGCTTTGCCACTAGCGCACCTTGCTCATAAAAGATAGATTACCATAAAACACAGAGATACTTACTTTTTTGGGCTTTTTCAAAACGAAGTGTTGTGCCTTGTGTAATCTTGCTTCTCCAATACTTCCTCAGTGTTATTAGCCTTGTAGTATCCTGATACTCTTATACCCTCTTTTAATACCCCCTAGCATCCTTGTACCCGAGCAATAAACCATTTCTTGCAGCCAAATGTTGGAAAATAATTCGAATGAGTCGGCGTTAGAAATTATGTATTACATTAAATGTTGGCCAAATATAACTACACGGTGCTCTATAATACTATACGTATCCGAAATTAATGTGCCTCAGCTGGCATACAATATTTTTTTGGGTAGTTTACTTATGTGAGCACCGCAGCAGATATGTTCTGGTATAATAATGTACCGGCATACATTTTCTGACATGCTGTTTGAACAAATTCACTTGAACGTCGCAATGATCACTATTTTCCCTAACAAGATATTTCAAATGCGTTAATATTAACCACGTTGAACAGCGAAGCAGTAAATATGCCTCAATAGGTCAAAGTTTCATACAATCTGACTTTCGTATAGCCAATATTCAAATATGTTCAGTCTTGACACTGATGACAACCAGCATCAGCGTTCCTTGGTAAATGTAGTAGCTTATATTGAAAATAATGAAAACTTCGCATAGAACATAAAGAGAATACATAAGAGACGTTCAGTCATGCTAACTGCACCGCTAGAAATTAAGATCTTTAGAGCTGCTGAAAAATTGCTGCTGTTATATGATCCTTTTTAGGTGTCTGATATATGATACAAGTATTATATTCTTATAAGGACCTAAATAGAAACACCTTTTGCATATAGCAAAGCTGGCAAACGCTTTGGCCACAGGACACCAGGAGTATATCATACTGTGAAGGTGCTCGCATGTTACATTTATTTATCCGAAACTTATTCTAAATTTTTCTTTCTTCTATTTTTTGTTTTCACCCAATTCTGGTTTACTATATCATTTCATTGGCACTTATTTTAATATTCTTATTATTAATAGTTATATAGTTAATCTTATGAGTTCCGCTCGTTTCTTTACTCCACCAGTGTGTCGGAAACCGAGTAGAAAAAAGGTTATTTCGTGCGTCAAAGTATAATACGATAAGCAGGTGAAGTTGCTCCCTCACACATCCAGAACGGAACACTCGTTTCATGAAATTGCACCGACTCGAATTCGGACAAATTGCTTACCGTAAACACAGCATAGCTGCCACCATTGGTATCGATTTTCGAGTAGTCCAACGTAACCTTAATGATTTACGTCATTTAACATCAACGCTAAAAAGCATAATGCAAAAAATGGCTCCGGTGCAGAAAGGGAAGCGCATTATACGTATCTATGGTTATGCGTATAGTCGAGCACAACTGGATGAGATCCATTTTAGAGAATAGAGATTTTAGTTTATAACGCCAGCATCATTTAGAGAGGTGTCAATAAAGTAACAGGTCTCAGCTCCATACGTTTTCGTTCATCTTCAGATTTTGTATTTTACATTTACTCAAATAAAAATTATAATGATACTGCCAGTCCTTTGAGGTGCAGCCACGGGCGAAATAGGGAAGGGAGAGCATCTTTTAAAAACCAATAACGACCTACCGATACCTTCACTGATTTTGTTATTTTGATTAGGAACCGCTTTGCCTGTTCACCGCTCCTAGTGGTACATAGAGAGCAACAATGCGTGGGTATGCAAATGAAAAAAACACCCGGAACTTGGGGTTGCTGCTGCCGCAACACCAAGTTTATATCTTGTTTTCTTAATTTCGTTCTGATGGAGTCATTTAATAATAGAGCCTTCGAGTGACAAATTTTTCTCGTCTTTTAACCCGATACAATAACGTTCTGCGTTTTTTTTTATTTTGTTTTGCGTTTATTAAATGACCACCCATTAACCCACTAGATGAACCATTCATATAAGCAGCAGAAAGCAAAAGTGACGTTTAAGTCCTATTGCAAACCAAACTTTATAAAAAAAATAGTATAATATCAATAGATGCTTATTCCAAGTAATCAACGCTTACATATTATAATAAAGGATCAATAAAGAAAATATACGAAGTCAGATGGAAGTCCATAGACTTTGGTGCGACACATTTTATCACACCTAGATCAAAACTCCATTTAATTAACGGTGAAGAAATTGTACATGTTTGACGCAATATTGTAAAAAGAAGAGCTGGTTCCATAAACAAATGGAAACAACTGTGAGAGCAAGTGGGTTTAACATTGCAACTGTTCATTAAAAAAACTGGTACTTATATAAATTTCTAACTTTATTGATAAATATAGTGATACTTCACAGATATATAAAGCTGTTTGTTGGCTCCTACGATTGTAGAAAATGTATCATTCAACCAAGATTTTTATTTGCTTTTTTGTTAAAGTTATTACTTTCATTTCTATTTATATAGAACTGAACCCTGGGCCCATGCTTCGTTTGAATTTTTCGGAGACCCTTTATTTTAAGCCCTAAATAGCCTTCGTATTACTTGAAGAACCGTAAATACACAAAGCAAACGGAAGATATATGTTACTACTGGTTCTGAGCAGCTGGGGCTACCTAGCCAGTTTGGCCACCGCTGCAACTAGAGCATACCAACGTTTGAATGATCTGTTTCAATTTGCCCTCACGGTGCTGCCACCTGCAGATGTACATCTCTCTCTCGCTTTTTACATATATATATATATATATATATATATATATATA
>MNPL01000065.1:0-50271 GCA_002081605.1 Tropilaelaps mercedesae
CTTTTCCAGCTGACGCTAGCCAAGCCGTGCATACGGTCCACTCGAGCGGTCCTGGATCTCTTGCACGCGCCGAAGCGCACACACACATACACACACACACACACACACACGCACACACACACACACGCACACACACACACACAATCTGTGTAATATATCGGGTACGCGCACGTCGTCGGAGCGACTCATCCGTTCGTAATATTCCCTCACGAGAATTACTCAGAACTCTGGATTTGCACCACCTCGGACCACGACACACTCAGGCCCTTCGAATTCGAACACGGCTCCCAACCCCGGCTCGGAACAGGCCACTTGGACGCAATTTTTGGGCTACATTTGGCTACATTCACACCCAGACTACGTTTCGATCAGACGCAATACGAACGCTACACGCGCCGACGAGGCGTTTCGCGTTGCGAACGTTCGACTCATCAAGACATTAGCGAACCCCAGCAAGTGGGGTAGTGGATTTAGCCTATCCGTGCTCCCAATGGCTTGGTTTGTTTACATCCGCGGATAAGCCACCAGCCACCGACGAGCCATCGATTCTGCGCGATCTTCCGCCCTCAACGTGAACCATCACGTCGGCATGTGCCAACGATTCACACCACGGGACGACGGCGTCGTCGTCGTCGTCGTCGTCTCACAAATCGCCGCGAAGGAATTCATATGAAGCGACTTTCCCTGTCACATGTCTGTGTTGGATCCCTTCGCAGGCTGGGCATCGCGGCGCGTTGTTGTCGTCGTCAATCTAGCCCGAACTCGGTCGGATTTACGGTATTCGCTCTACGAAACTCTGACGGCACTGACGATCTGATCGGGCGCGCGGAGAAAACCGTACGCAGCAGAATTACGATATGAGTGATAATCCTCGGATCGGATATCTGGGGATGATCCAGGGTAATCCAGGATGGCGGCTGGGCGGCAGCCATGGCTCATCTGATCGGCTGATCCCGGCTCCCGATGCATTCGCAGATTCTCTCTTCTAAGCGTTGGAATAGGAGGGGGAGAATGTATATGTTTTAGGCTTTTAGGTTAGTTCTACTCACCGCGCGTTGACGCGTCTCCTGCGCGGCCGGACTTTTCGCTGTCGCCAGCTCCATGCCGCCTGCCTTACAGGTTACTAACTGGCACCCATGCCACGGCAAGCGACGGTCACACGACGACGACGACGACGACGTCCAGTTCGGGTTCGCGTCCCACCTGCGACAACGACACTTAACGCACACTCAGCACTTACACAGACAGCACCAACACCACCGCCGCCGCCGCCGCCGCCGCCCCCACCAACAACAACACCACCAGCACCACCACCAGCGCACCACCGTCGTCGCCGCCGCCGCCGCCACTCCACTGCAATACCGGACTTGGTTTCTCTCCGACTCAGGTGAGTGTGTGCGTGAATGCGTGTTCGCTTTCTCAAGGGGGTTATGGCAACTCGGCTGGTTGCCACCACCAACCAGTGGCAATATCTGTCTTTCTTTCTCTCTCTATTTCTTGCTTTCTTTGTTTTTTTCTCTCTTTTCTTTCGCGTTCACTGTCAGCGTTCTCTAGAAGAGCGTTCCCAACAGCTCCCAGCAGCAGCAGCAGCAGCAGCAGCAGCTCGTTCGCCCTGTACTCCTTCCGCCACGCGCTATGGACTCCACACACACACACACACACTCTCTATCTATTTCTCTCTCTTTCTCTCTCGCTTTTGTTTTTTTCTCGTCGTTTGTCTTGCCGTTTTCTCTTCTTCGTCCGTCTCAGTGGTATTAAACAACGCCCGAATCTTCGATGTTAAATCACGTCGGCTTTCGGCTAGCCTAGCGGGCTATGGAGCGAGTGCGACTCTCCTCCACGGCGGACTCGGCTTCGAATTCGTCGGCACTCGAGTCGGCGAGCGCCAAAGCTGCCAGACCCCCTTTTTTTTTTTTTAGCTGCTAAACTCTCGTATGGCGATGCTCCTCGTTCGCTGTGTTTAGCCTATCGGCTGCTCAGGCCGTGTTTAGCTGCTCGCTTGTTCTCGGCTCCTGTCCTGGCCGTATGAGCCGAACAAGTCGGCGTCGAGGACAACTCGCCAGGCTCCGCCCCGTTCAAGTGTCCCTCACCCCTCAGTGGAAAGGGACGAAACACCCAACCGATACGGTAACAACAACAACAGCCAAAGTCAAGCCAGCCCTTGCGGCTTGATCAAGCAATCCCCAATGCATTGCTCGATGTTACGCGCCCGCCGCTGGACGCCGATACGACAAAACTCCCTACAACTAATGATGATGCTGTGTCAGCAGCAGCAGCAGCAGTAGCCGCGGTGACGGTGTGGCGAGTTCCTGCATTCGGGCCAGTTGCAGTCTGTAGTGGAACTATGGGATTCGTACAATGTATTATAGCTGGTTAATGTTGGTGGGCCCAGACGCGTACAACGCACGCGGGGTGGGACTAAAGGGTGATTTGTCTCGTAGAGTTGCCGTTGCTGAATGCGCGGAAACGCATTTCGCCGTCCAGGCCGCTTGACTGGCTGGATAACTGGCAGATGATTATGATGATGATCAGATGGACAGAGAAGGTTGAAGCCAGACAAACGTAGTGGCCGATGCAACGTGTCCAAGTGGAGTCGCTTTGCTCTAAGACGAAACGACAACGATCGCTGGACGGCCACCGCTATGGCCGTCATGATTACTCGTTGCCGATTTGCTTGATTGCATCTGCTCGCGCAGCGACCTCGAGTGGCCCCGCCACGCGGCGCGGCCGACGCGGAATCGCGCACATAAACCACACCTCAAGGCGGGGCCGTTTAATCAAGAAGAGACACACACACACACACACACGTAAAGAGAAAGAGAGAACAACACAACCACTGTGACCGAGACGCTCTGGAATCGGAATCATGGACGAGAAGTTAATTGATAAACAGATAAATATCCATAGATGGATAATTACAACTCAGAAATGGCTGGAATAATAAACAATTCGCCCATACAGGTCGAACATAACATAGAATATGTACGCCGGTTACATTACAATAGATTTATTGTCACTTCTGTGACCAGCCAACCGCTGAGTTGGTGGAACTCCCGACAACAAACGGAGTGGACCAGGCCGAACCGCCAAACGGGGGCAGAACGGAGAGAGGACAAACGCGTATTCCTACGGCGCTGGAACGTAAGACGCAAACGAAACGTCCGTTATTAACTCATTAAATGCTGTAACATCGTGTCTAGCCGACGCGTATCGGAATGCGCTCGGACAGTCTGGGCTTGCGGCTCGTGTATTTGCCCAATTCGTAGCAAGAACTAGAGGGAAAAGGTTTGTTTATTTGCCGCCGCCGCCGCCGCCGCCGCCGCCGCCGCTGAGGATACGGATAACGAGAAAAAACTCGACCAGATCAACTTACATCTCGTTTACGTGAACTCGCGTCGGCCAGCCGACAAGACGAACGCGCATTCTAGCACCTGACGACATGGGCGCCAGCCATGGCTGTCGATTAACGAGACGGGAGTGACAGAACGATTTGCTTACGGCCATATTGCCTAGGCAAAAAACGAATGCCTCCCTATCGTTGTCCGGTGCAACTCCTGGCCAGTCGATCTCGCCTTTCCGTTGTACGCGATTTCCCTATGGATAGTATTTGATTATGTGAGATATATAAAAAAAAAAAAAATAGTATCTAAACTCTTGTTTACACTTTAGCGCGATGATATGACCCGGCGCCTATCGCTAGCGTTGGATGAAGCGCATTGTCGATTTCCTCGTGTTCGGCACTTCTCTAATGAGAGAAAAACGATGTTGGAAATTTGAGAGGTGTTTGTTTTACTGCAGCCATCGAAAGTGACTGTAGACAGCGTGGCTCCAGAGTGATGGGCAGGCCACACCGGGAAATCGGCTTGCCGGAGACGGCGGGTCATTGAGAGAAATACAAACGAACACACATGTGTATATATTGATCACGTTAGTAGCAAACCGTTCCTGAATAATGCCAATCTATATAAGCGCGGATGCGCTGTGAGCTTAGACTCTGATAAGTATGTCAGACTTTGCATATATTCTTCTAAGCCTAACCTTTAATTAATGCCATCTCTAAATCCAATTTACCTTCACCGTCGGTCAACACAACTTCTTCGCCGGTGTTCTCCTCATGGCATCATGGATCAGATCTCGGAGCAGTCGTCCAGCCGCAGAGACCACAAGGCCGTTGATGCAGAAGATTGATGCCCAGACGTAGATGAAGAATTTGCTACCTCGCTCTCTCTCCTCCGGGTCGGACGTCTGAGCGAGTACTGGCAGTACAAGTTCAGAGACGTACACAAATGTACTATACACTATGTACAATTCGAGATATTCTAGCTTGAGACGCTATCCTAGTTGATGATCAAGCAGATGGTTTGTATGACAAGTTTATGTATGAATGCCAGCTGTGTCATCCCTGACAACAGCAACAACAGAACTGAATGTGACGAAACAGCCAGTTTAGAATTGAGGTGCTCATGTACACCTATATCCCTTCTGGTGTACGTAAGAGTCAATCGTCATATTCTAATTTCTGGCTTTCTCTCGCTTGTCTTCGTTTCGTCTCGTTCCGTAAGCTCAATAAAGGGGGCTCACTTCGAGGGACTTAGGACCGAGCCGGATGATTGACCCGCCTCGACATTGAGCTGCGAGCGGATTACCGAGGATAACACTTCACAACAGCGTTGTCGCATTGTGGATAGAACACAATACCTCTAACGAATACACACCATACCCACTTTCCTACAGAAAATAGGGTTAGAGCCCCTGAATAGCCTAGCCACGAGCGGGAAGAGCGAGAGAGAGAGAGAAGACCTAAAAATACAACATCGTCACCTTGATGTTGTTGTGGTCGTAATTGACGCATTAGGACGATAAAGAAACGGGAGGGAGAGATTCTGTCGCTGGTGGTTTGAAATGCATGCCATAATACATTAGGGGAAGTTTACTTCATTGAATTGACATTAAGTAAGCAGAACAACACCTGAACTCATGAAGCAGCATGTGGCTCATCGAAGTGGTGATAGCTCAGAAGGGAACTCTGATTGGTAGTTTGTCGATTTTTCTTGCTACGGCCATCCTTTTCTTTCGATTGGCACACGTACGTCGTTCACCTAACACCGTTCAAGTTACAATAGGTCGTTGCATCAATAGACAACCTAGTGTCAATGCAGTGCTACCTGAGTATGTGAAGGCTCCGCTCCTCTTATCAGGACCTGTTTCCCTCGGAACTTCGGATGGCTCTCAAAGCGTCTCTCTCCACAGACTCTAATACCGCAATTCATTCAGAAATTCCATGAAGTGCATGTTCCATAAGAGACTGCCGTTACGACTGTCTTACAATTCGGTTTATCCTGTACAGGCTTCAACTGAAGCCTTCGGACTGTACGTCAGGTCTTCACATTTTAATCTGTACGATTAATCTGCGTTTTAACCTGCTGGAAGAGACGGTTCCACCCTATGCCTGCGTTATTTCCTCTTCGGCTTTGGCAAACGTTTGGGTTTATTCGTTGCTTACATTGCTACTGCGCCGGAGAGGTAGAATATGTAAGACGGAGCTTTCGACGCACAAAACATCTCGTTACTCGATATGTTTAGAAGTCATGCTGTCGCATATTCTAACGTAATCTGGGTAATCCAGAGATTTGCTACCGTCATGATGGGGTAGTTGCCTTTTTCAAGGGGAGATCGCCAATGCGATTAGTAGACCAGTAAGGAGAGAGAGAATCTCCTGTCTGAAACGACCGAACCGTCTGGCGACAATACTGGCAGGCGTATTTTGGGTCATCCAGGTAGGACTTGACAAACATTAATCCAATGGAAGACTATTGCAATCCAGCCACGGTAACAGTTCGTACGATATCAACAGCAAAAGCAAGACTGCTCGAATAGCCAGCCAAAGGATCACATAGGCGAATGATAACAAATGAAACAGACACGAAACGTAGTCGACTTAAGATGGCATACATTGTGAGAGCTGTAAGCTAAATTTAGCATCTGTCACTGAGACGGTCTCAAAACCTGAACAGCGCATTTCAAGTGAGTTAAACCGACGTATGGGGACCCCAGGGTACGTTTTTAACGTGAGACAAACTATCAAGTCGAGTGCACTACACCAACCATCGTGAGTTGGGGGGTTTGACTTGCTTGGCTGTTCTATACCTGCGTAAATTCAGCTCTTTGGTTATATCTTCCTAAACAAAAAAAGCCACATATTAGGAACGTACGGTACTCGTATTTGCTTCGATGACTTTGTAACATAATTAATCCTTTGAAGCTTTTGTAAAATATCGAGACGGAGAATCTTACGTTACGTCGGAGCTTTCAGAGCAAGTGAAGCTATACAGTATGTGACAGTCTTGTACACGAATGAAGTGCTGTTATGGCTTCCTCATTCTAGTGAAAGAATCGCAGAGTATCACTTAGATTAGAGAGAATGGCAGTTTTAGTGGGCCATAGTGTAAGGTATCTCTTCTTGTAACGCAAATACGTTCTACTGGCTATCAGCGACACGCAAACATACGCACGTCTGAGCCTCAAGCGAAAATAGAAAACGCTTTACGAAATGTCGGCACATTGATGGAAACTTAGTTTATATTATTTATGCAGAGGCCGTTGACCAACAAATAGATTGAGAATGTATAACGGCTTTTTTGGGAGCACGACAATTACACCTTCCGTTCTTTTAAAGCGAATGTTCAACTAGGTTCGAACCGTTCAATAAGCACGGCTTTAACTGAGTTCGGTATAGTGGGCGTCTTCCTATCAATGTAAAGGTTTGTTGCGTTATCGTTGCGCCGTTGTTCTTCAAATCGCTGCACTTACCACATTGTCCTGGTTACTTAGATATCTGCAGTCAGTGATCATTAAATCTCACCGTTAGAAGTGCATTATACCCACCAGCACAACTAAACATTATAATAAGAGTCGAAACTTTTCTTGTCTGCAAAGTTACATCAGTTAAGTATATCGTTATAAAACGCTTTATTAACGTGATTAAAATACTCCACAGTGTTGACACACTGTCGGTTCGTGTATGCTTTACGCAATTCAAGGCAAAGATACGTAGGAGTCTAAATCATCTATCCTATTATTTTATATACGCGCACGTTTTTTAACAGTTACACTGAACTCTCTTGGTATGAACTCAATCAAGCTGTCCTGCATTGCTCTAGACGAATCAAGCAGATGGCACGTCTACAAAAATCGCTCAATGAACACCGATTTTCGCATACTCTAATTATGTCCCCACAAACGTCCGCGTCAACAAGGTAGACCGCCTCGCTTCTAGCACGTGCTCGATGACAACATTGACACGTGCTTTTCAGACTCTTGATAGCTTCTGTCTCGACGATGTCCATTGCCCGCTCAGCTCCGAGGGTTACCCCGCCATGGCGGCGGCTTATCCCGGGATAACCCGCCAAGTCCGCCGCATCTAGCGGAGGAGTTTAAGGATAACGGTGGGAGAGGGCAGAATGGCTGGCGGGCGCGCTGGCTAAGGCTAAGCCGATCGGAGGATATAACAGAATAAAGTGAGTCACACTCCCTCCCGCAACCCACAGCACACCGCAGTGCAGAGCGTATAGCGAGCGATACTAGGAAGGCTACCGAAACAGAGCACAGTCAGGGCGCACATATATTGTATCAGAGCGCATTGATAGAGCAGGTAAAAATAGAGTGTACTCCAAAAGGCCAATCCGGAGTCAAATGAAGAATCTATTGAGAGGTAGCTTGACGCCGATCGTAAGCTAGCCGCCTTTCTCTGTTAGAGAACAGGCAGGGGTGAACAAATGAATGACTTCTTAGATGTACCGTCCGTATATGGGCCATCTCTGGCATCCGATAAGGTATAGGGAATGAACTAGTTGGTTATATTAATCAACACAAAGATTTACACGGGGACGAATCAATGGTTAGATGACGAGTATCTGAATTTGTAGAAAGAGCGTTGAAAAATATGTTCGTTTATGAGTACTAGAAAGAAGAGCTCTTTTAGTCAATTTTATGAATGATCTGCAATTATCGTGTTTCTACAACGTTTTTGACAAAATTATCACAATCCGCCAAAAGGCTGTTGGGCAAAACTGCATCTTTGGAAGTGAAAAATACTGGGCGCTTCTACGCTAAATCGCGTAATTAACCGTTTGCGGGCGTATAAACCTATACTTTTATGTAGTTCTGTCATATGGATTCGCAAAAGCGGGTTAATTAGCCATTATATTGATGAGTAAGTTCATCACAACAGGCTGGCTTGTATCATCTACAGAGTCCAATGACATAAGCATTTTAAAGAGCCCCACTCCAATTAACTCAGTTTAAAATAGAGCGGAATTCTTTCCAATCATTGCTCACCCTTTAAATGCATGTCACCCCAAATCACATGCTTAGCAGAAAATCATATGACAGATAGAGTGTAAAGCATTATCAGTACTAGAATAATTCAACGTGTTTTTTTTCAATTATGTTTTTTTCAGATTATTGAAATTCTTCCTTTTATAGATGGTGATGGACCACAATGAAGGCTGCTAACAGGTCAATATGATTACCCAGATACATACCCACCATAGGAGAACGAGAAGCTCACGGTTCGAGCAGGCTGGCCACTTGCGCCTATCCTTTTTAGATGCAATCTGTGGTCGTAAAGATGCGGTAGAGTTTTTAAGACTGCAAGCTCTTATTCGTCACACAAAGGGGCGCTGCACTTAGAAATTCCAACTTTTTTGGCCGATAATTGTGATTTCTGAAATAATGATAACAATAATAAAAATGCAAGAAAAAATAAGAATAATAAAAATAATAATAACTATTATTATATTTTTGGGGAAATAAATCCGTATTTCATAAGATTTTTGGAACTCTGTGCCACTGGAGCGCAGCCATTGTCGTTGCTCTCATCTGGTCGGTACCGGTTTGTTTTTCGTGCATCAGCAGAATGGACATGCAACTCAGCTGCATTTACGACTCTACGGACTACTGAAACAGATGACTCAGTCACTTAAAAACACCGGATGGGCCTTTCTATATTTTCATTCATTTACTTGATTGGAGACCGTATGCGTGACAACAAGCAAACGTTGTTGGATATGTAACAGTGGGATGACCCTTAAACAACTCCTCAACTAGCGCATATTTCGGCGAACGATTTCACACTAAACTTTGCCGTTCAATTGACGCACTTTCGTTCGTACGAATCCTCTGACTGGGTACAATCGGTCACAGTAACATTGACTGTCAACAAACGGCGTGTCACGCTTTGGCCAAAGATCTAACCCAATTTTTAATAATCGTCTCCGTTGAGGTTCTCGTCTGGGAGAGTATGCGTCGCTGAATGTGGCTACTAAAGGACGACGATCGGTTTTCCTGATTAGTTGTCGTGGTAGTATGACAAAAGTCAATGAATCGTCGCATATTCGTGCTCTAGAGTTGAGTCGTTCATTCACATAGATGTGAGACAAACAGATACATGTTTATTGTACTCGACAAAATGCTGGTAATTTGTGAAATTGGAAGACTCTGCGATCGGTTTTTGTGTCATCTGGATGCGTCGCACATATTCAAGGTAACAAGCAGCATAGAGGACCTGTCATCATATTTGCGATGTCTAACGTTGATCTTCAATATTGCTTTCAGCCTGACACCTTTCTGTAAAAGGAAGAGAAAATAAAAGTCCAGATAGATATGCTGATGATGTCCCATCTTATTATTTACAGCGAATCTACAGCGATTTATATGCTAGATCTGGTAGGTATAAATTTATCTCTTATTAAAACAATGCATATGCCGCCGTTCAAATACCTTCTATTGAAATTAAGTTCTAGAGGCTGATTTGTCGAACTTGAATTCTATTATCTTTAGGCCCGATATTACAAGCATTAGCAAACTAAACAAAACAGGATCACTGCGTAAACATTTTAGAATGTAACCTTTGTGAATATAATCGAATTTGAGTATCTGCCTTATTTGCATGGTGAGATGAATACAACCGAGGCGGCATCGTAAACAATATCATTGATATTTCGCAATGGAACATTTACATGGGTATTTTCGTATCGAACAGAAATATGGACTGTACAAAAGTTATTTGCCCATTGCGTACTTGGATTACTTTATAGACTTTTTATGTATTATGCACACCACAGACCATGCATTTCACATTTTTTGTGAAATTTTCGATTTGTTCGTCTCTTGTTCGAAGTGTTTTGATTCCTACCACATTATATTCCTGCCAAAATACTAGGTGGCACAAGTGATCCTACACAGATGATCAGGGATGTTCAGGGATTTATTTGACTTATCTAGTCATTATGGAAGTGTTGGACGTATAACAAAAATATGCAAATATCTTTGGAGAGGGTAGTTAACTAACGAATTGGTGAAGCATAGATTGCATATAACAGGTGCAACAGCTTGGCCTGAGGTGCACTGATATAAAAACTTGACATTCGAAACTTCCGAGACTTACGAGAATCGCTGTTCTTCCTTCTGAGTAACGCGAACCTCCCTTGGAGATTGTTCCATTTAGATTCTGATATTGCTTTCCATTGCGTAGGCTCGACTTATCAGCGTCGTAACCCAAGTAAGTTCAAATAAAGGTTGACCGAAGATTGACAACAATGGTAATAAATGGAATTTTTATTTTTGTAATTATGACTACTTACTGGAAAAACGACACCGGATGAGAATCACTCCGCTATTTTTTATTTTTATTAAATTTTATTATGTTTTCGTTCTAGTTACACGGATAGTTAAGTACTGCTTATGCTCTGGGCTGTTTCGGTTTCTCTCTATTTTGAGTGCATCAATAACTTATTTCGTATGTTTGAAGTATATAAATAACAATAAAGCAATATGTTTGAAATTTTTCGATTACTACAATGTAGAACTGATTAGGTTCTGGATCGTTTGCGGTAGAAGGGCCATCAACTCACGCATCACCTCTAGTTCGCCAGAAATGAAATGCTTATGATCTGGATACTTTTTAGTGTACGCTTCAACCTGTAAGACATTAAATTGAATTAGTGAGTCAGATTAAGTTTGATAATGCGCATTGTTTCAAGTTAGTCCCCAGCCAGAAATCAAGTATTCCATTAAAGTATGTAAAGTAAACAGCCATGGGGGTAATCAGTGTTAGCCCTGTGAAAGGCTGATGTTACAGCTGCGCTATGTCTTCATAGTTTTGCTTTCCGATTTTGTCAGACTTTGATATGCTCCTAGAAGAAGACGCCCGGATTTACCGTTAGGGTTATCCTACAGAATGGGCTAAAAAATCTTTGCGATTAAGATATACCAGCTTTAATGAGGTTGCTTAAACTGAGTAAGGAAGGAGCCAAAAAGCGCGACCAAGTGTATGTTACTACTGAGTTCACCGGCTGTTTTGACCTTATCAGGTCCTAAGTAGTTCTACATTTTATTATGAGTCAGCTTTTTCATCAACCAAAACCTACCTTCTCATAATACTCTTTGCTTTTCTCAAGATCTTCAATTCGTTCACGAGAATGGCCTGCAATTTTTTTTGAATGTAGTCGGCCAATGGAAAAGAGTGCCACCAACGCCGGCCTCACGTAGGATTCTTCCAATTTGGAAATACCATCTGGAGCTTCAGTGCCCTTCACTACAAAGTCAGTGATCAGGTCCAAAAACGCTTGGTAGTGCCTGCACACCAGAAAACGAGACAACATTGCAATGTTTATAACGGACGACTAACCCACAATATAAGACATAAGGTTAATGGTTTACAAATTTAGTCAGTGTTTCGTTTAACTGTTTCGCTGAATCTATAATTCTTGTGGCAGTAGAGTAGGCCAGAGATGCAGCCCCATAGAGGTAAATAACTCGACTTACGTAATAGCTTTTTGCGTTAGCATGTTGAATTTACGCACGGGTCCGTGCGTTGGATTCAGCAATCGTTTAGGTAGCACTGAGTGTTTCAGCTCCATCATCTCCGTGTACGTCTTTATGTGCAAAATACACAAATAGGGTAACAATAACAGTCAGAAGTGTCGTATGAGAAAGACATGCACGATAGTTTATGTTCGTCAGTTATTATTATTCTTGCGCATTTATGGAAGTAAATGTATGCGCAAATTTGTTCTTCATGCACCACTCGTACGTCTTGGATTGGATGGGTAAGCTATACATCGTCACAAATTTATTTACAAGTTCCTTAAGTATTGACATTTGGTAGCTAGCAGCCTGTATTCTGTAAACTGAACAAATGCAAGACGGGTGTATTGTATAGGTAAGAGTTGTAGGTACCTATGGAACACTAAGAATACGGCGTGCTTGAGATTATAATGAACTTATCAGCATTCCGAGAGTTTAAATATAGAAGGAAAGCAAGCAGCATAGATATTAACCTACCTCAGCAAGCTCAAAGTGGATTTGCTGTAGTTCGGCCGAATAATATTTCGGATTTAAAATTTTGGCCATCTCGTCCAGAAGGTCGATTCGCCTTGGGGAAGCAAAATAACGCAGAAATATAAGAAAATAAAACATGGAGCGATCAAGCGCTTTTACTAACGTTTTACGCAACATTCTGTAGTCCTATATAAAGTTTCATCCATGTTACGCAAAATGAGTTGGCGTCTTTGCTGCTACCTTTTGTGCATTTTGCATTTACGATCAACCACGGACTCTAATGCGGCCAGGTCTCGGTAGAGTTTGGAGACGTCCTGCGTTACAAGAACGTAGTCAGAGGCCCGATCTTTCAGGCTATAGTAAGAAGTTGCTTCATTTGCCTTTTTCTGGGCTGCAAGGAACACCTATAAAGAAAAAACAAAATGACTATTGTAAACTTCACCTGATCATTCAGCGCATACTAAAAATTCCATGTTCAGCGCATAGGCATAGCGAAAAGGTCTGTCAACAGGCGCTCGTTTCAAACACATCTCTTTGTTCTGAGTGAAAGGAAAGTCAGATAATGCAGCGTTCACCTGTGCCTTAAAGAAGAAAGGTAAACAATATTGTTGTACCTGTCTAGCATCGTCGTAACTATTCGTCGGCTCGACCCTCCATTCCTTTTCAATTGTGCCGATATCATCGTTATCGATCAATTTCACCGAGACTGGTTGCGCACGGATCACCTCAACGGGCTTGCCGTCCTCAAGGTTTTGTTTCAGATCCTATGAAAACCAAAGAGGCATACCGAGGAACCAACACACCGTTGTTTTATTTATAGTTCTTGAGTTAAGGCATTGATTATGTATCTGTGACGGTGGAGGGCAATGCGCGGCTTATCATCCCTTAAGAACGAAGACAAACAATCTATTGCTCTGAATATTTAATACTATGAAACTACTGTGTCCACGATAACTCATAAGGCTCAAACGAAATATAATTATCATAATCAGATGATGACATTTGTGATGTAAATGCTTCCGAATCTTACCTTCGAAGCTTCGAGAAGAACAACAGCATATTTGATCCAACACCGAGCGACATCAGCTCCTCTCCAAGCGATCTTCTCTTCATCTTCAGGCACACCCTTTGCACGTGTCTCTGCTAACATGTGATCCGCGCAGGCGAGTAAATGCAGCGCCAATGGGAAGTTACCTCTAAAAGTTCAATATTTCTTTCTGTAGAAAATCGAGTAATCATGATGCTAATAGATTTGGGGCAAACTAACCCGAAAAATGGGTAAACAAAAAACGAGAAATTTTCTTCGATTGAAGAGAAATAAAATTGACTACAGATCCATGTTAAATAAATGTAATACTTTTATTTCTGTTTTTTCTGTTATCCCGGTTAATGTTATTTTATACCCAAATATGTTATATTGTCCAAATAGATAGACTTCCCGGCAATAGCGTCTATCAACCTGTATAGAAAAAATTGACTGAGTGTGGCGGCGTTGATACCCCAATCAACAGGGTCGAAGAAGGACAGAAAATCCCGACATTGGAGCTGCTTCTTTAAAGTCAGGTGACAATATGTTGCAGCGGTTTCCTTTTCGCCAATATGTTGATAGCACTGAGCCAGGTAGTATTTTGTCTTAGTTCCTATGGACAGTGGAAACAAACAGTTAGACAAAAACCAGCTATAGTCTTTATTGAGATAAATGAAATGCCGTGGTTTGGAGGTTGAAAATAAAGGAACCTGTGATATCAAGGGTAGCCTTTTGAAAGTCAGGAGAATGTACGTAAGATTCGCAAGTATTGCTAAGTAAAGCATAAAAACATCCAGTAAATATCTGTTGTCTACAATTTAGAACTTCTCAAGTGATGATGTCAGTACTTATCAATCAAAATGAATGAAACACGCAAAAAATATGCATTATATACAAAAAAAATAACTATAACCTCGACGACCCCTGCTCATTATACGGTAATGTCTATGTTGACACTAGAATGTGTTGGCTTATTTTAAACGAGTTTAACAAACCTACCCTCTTCTTCTATCCAAAGAGAATATTTAAGTCGTTTAGGTAAAGGCTCATTTCCAAGCAAATATTCAAGATGATGAGTCACAGCATCGAAGTCAGCTTCAGTTTTGAACCGCTCGTTCAAATTATTGTATATTTCCTCTGAAGATTTTAACTTCTGAAGGGCTTCTTCTAACTGGCTCCTAAAAGCATTAATGTTAATATTCGTGAAACGTTAACTATTTTTCTCATCGAATAGAAAGGCTATGCGTGTCTCAATGCTGTACACGTATATAGGAAACAATAAATAGACTTAATCAAAGTAATAAGCATTTTGTTCACTGACTGGGGCAGAACAATGTTCCAATACATAGTCCCAATTAAACTGCCCTTCCAGCCGGTGCCAATATAGACTTGTCCATACCTCGATGAATCGACGATGGCTAGCTGATTAAGCACGGACAGACGAAGAATTGCTCCCGCCAGGAAGGTAGAATCGTTTTTGGGGTGTGAAGATACAGCGTTAAGGACGTCCATTGCCTCTTGGAGTTTTCTAACACCACCGCCCGCTTCTTCCGTGTCTGCCTCAATAAGCCCTATATAACCACAGAGTTATTGCTAGTAAACGAACTCTGAGCAGACGTAAATAAACTCTTTACATAACAGTAGATATTGAGAAAGCATAAATATATATGTGTATGAAACTTGAATAATATAGACAACCTCATATTAATCTCGTACCCATTTCGTAAAGGATTTGCCCAATGGCAAGTTGTGCTGGTTCAGACGAATTGGCTTTATTCTTTAAGTTGTTTAACGCATTTCCGAGATGCTCACTGGCGGCGTATAAACTTCGAAATGGTTCACGGACCGGATCTAACGCGTGATCTACGTCGATGCACTTACGGGCCTGCCAAAGGTCGACATATTTAGAATACTTCGAAAACTATTTTTTTCAAAAAAACGCAGTGGCTTACTTGACTAGATTCCAAATGAGTGTTAATTCTTTGTATTGAAGGCCGCACGTTGATTGAAAAGACAAAGCAAATCGTGCTAACGGTTTAAAAGCTTCCTGGGTCGACTCAGAGAAAAGATTAGTAAACATCAAATACCGAAAAACCTAATAAGCTTCTTCCATTACGAAGTTTCAAAGGCAGTTTATTTTAGACTTTTTTTTTACCTAGAATGATATAGATGAAAACATGACAAGAAATTAATCTAAAATTATAACCTTAGTGGTATCAACCGTTCGATGATGTCTCCACGTTTTTCTTTAGCACGTCTCGATTTCTGCTTAACTATTCATACTAAAGGATTGGATAATATCCCATTTTTAAACTTTTGATTTAATACTGAGTCAACTTACTTTTTGGGCGCCTTTCTTGCTGACCTACATTAAGCAAAAAGTCACATAATATAAAAAAAACACGTCGTGCTTGACTTTGTTACCTTTGTATAAAGTTCCTGTACGTTTCTGTCTGCCATGTTGGTCGTGGCTTCGCTGTGGTTCGTCTTCGCTAATTGGCGCAGAAACGATACAAGGTATATAGAGGCGGTTATTGGAGCAGATATGTGTCACTCAGGAGTGCGTATTAATATAGTCAATTACTTCCTTGTTCCTTTCTAATGGGCTTCGACCAAGTGTACATACCGAGTCTTGTTCAGCTGGAGATTATTAGCTAAGATGTTTCTTACTTCATGATAAAGAATTTTAAGATACAAATATGTATCTTAAACGACGTCAAATGTTCAAACAGGTAGACAAGGTTGAAAAGGTATTTCCGAGAAAATACTTAAATAGACGAATGATGATAAAGAACAAGTACTCGTTCGCTAAGCGGCTCAATCAAGGGCTTGTTTATTGCGTTGTCTTCTGAAAGTATCACAACTTCATACATAATTGTATGAATTTGAATTGTATGTGTCATGTGTGCTACGCCCTGCAGCTTTTTAAAATTCACAACTTGGACTTCGTGGCATAAAGGTTTTCTTCACATTGTTTATGTTGCAAAGTATCTGGTCAAAACCACAATAGTTTTTAAGGCAGCTAGAATTTATATGAAAGCGAAAACGAAACACTAGCACTCACTTGTTTTTAGTGAAACCTTATGTTTATTACATTATTCTAACGTTTGCAATTAACACAAATTCAAGCACGTAGAAACTCATCAAAAATCTTCATCCGAATAGATTTGACCGCGTACTCTTACTTAGTACCACTGCTTGAAGGTACTCGAGAGGAAAGCATTCCATACGCGCTTAAAGCAATCCACTGAGTTTTGGTATAATAAAACCAAGCGAATGTATACGATTTAATGCGCCAATTGAATTCGTCATGCGCATCTGTAGAACTCGTCAGCTGTTTATTTTTTTGTTAACACAGTTGACTGAACGCATTTCGGACGTTCACGGGCGGGCGGTTACCCATTTGGTACGCTGGGTACCCCGTATCTATAAATTATGACTACATATTAACAACTTATATGCATGCTATTTTTTTGGTGGCTTTTCAACATTAAGGACATGCGCAGTGTATTGCACACGTACCCGCCACTGCGGATAATAATAATCATACTTAGAATTCAAATACATTTATATTAAACCTCAACGGGCTATCATAGATCGAAGAACTCTGCTCATGCACTGATACCACAGGTAGTATTTTGTTAATGTTTGAAAATGTTCCAGTAATGTCAGATAGGCTTTTTTTAGATGCTGTATTATTCCGAAGCCTTAAGAGCATTATAACGATAGCTTTAATATCAGAAGCTAGGGAAGTAAACAATGTACGTTTGCTTTAATGTCCTCTAGCTTACGATCCCGCCAGTCGACGGTTCTTCAGGATGCTTTTTAGCTTTAGCTTGATCAAATATTTTACCAACAGGTAAACCCGCACATGTGCGTGAACTCTTTCAATATCCACGTTTGCTAGTAAAGCTTTAGAACAACTGTCACAATTTGAACCGGTTCAGGAAGCTATTAGGGTTAGCCACGCATATTTCGCACTAACGAAGATATTTTACGTAATCTCGCCATCTGTGTATTGTACATAGGTGGCATGTTGGGCACATGGGCTCTAACTGTTCCGGGTTTTTTCGAGGCATGTGGTGTTGTAGCTTGATACTTCCTCTCTCTGAAATGTTTTTTGGCCGCAATGGTGGGCAGTACGTTAGGATTAAAAGCAGACAGCCAAGCACCCGTCTGGAACATTCGGACCTTGCTTTCGGCGTTCTCGACTCATCGCTGCTTCTTACTATAATCCTCCTTGCCCCACGAGAGGGCCACCCTTTTCCTCTACGCCCAACGGCTGGGATGGTCTCGCGTCGAGAAGTAAATGGAAGAACCTTTTTTGGGGAGTTCAAACCACCGGCAGAGCCACACAGCTTTCGAAGCACGCCAAAGGTGCCAAACATGTCGGTTATTTGTGATTTTCCACTAGAATGTACTACACTTTTTCCTTCCTGTTCTTAGAGTATATGTGTGAGCACGATAGATTCCTTATAGAATTGGTTCTGTGCTAATTTGTTCGTGAGTCACCAAATCGGTTGTACTGTTTGATATTAACATATAGCGGCTTTTGTTTAAGTAGTTGCATTTCATTGCTGTCGTAATTCGTGTTGACTTTGATCTATCAGCTCTTAAAGCACTAATGGAAGCCAAGTATGTGGCAACATTATATTTGAACATATAAAAAAGTAGCGGTACTATATCCACCCTTCGGATTTCAATTGCTGATTTCCTGAGCATAAAAAACAGTTTCCTTTGTTTGCTCTTGGTCACAAAATCTAAGATATCAATGAAATTATAGATAATGTGTGTTTTTTGTGTACGACCTAGCTTGAGCTGAACTCGGAGTGAAACACATTGAGTCAAACAACAGGAGATCGATCCCCCACTTTCTGAGGTGGGAGAAGCTTGGCTCGTATGGCGAAACTGAGGTCAAAGTTTCAGTTTGCTGTTAAAAACTCAGGCTGGTTAGGGAAGCTTGGGTAAGTTAGATTTAGCCACTGTGACTAAAAAAATGACCGGGAAGAATATAATTGATCAAATTATTTATGTTAATTTCGTCCACTTTTGAAATGTCTGGCAGATCGCATCTGCGTAATCTGAGGAGGACAAAGCATAGAGAAGGCGTGGTTGATATGGCAGATAAAAGCATACAGGACCTTTATAAAAAGGTGAGAAGGCATTCTTATTTGCTCTATATGTCACATAACGCTGTGTATGTCCACCAAAAACGCATACCTGCTCATTAAATGATGAGTAGCTCCACAATATTTTATCCTTTTACAGGCTCGCAAATGCATTGACGTAAATCAGGAGTCTGATCCGGTACGCGAGCCATTCCGAAGTTTATACGCCGCGAGTGAACACCTTGGAAACGCGCTAAACGGTCTAAAGAATAGGGCTGATACATCAGAACAAACGCAACTTGCTACCGCACAAATTCTCTATGAATTGGGTATGAGAGTTTCGAGCTACTATTTACATTCATTTAAAACGAGGTTGTTTACAGACATGATCATATGCAAATTTTCTTTGATACGTGCTATTGGTTAAAAGGCATATTTGTGTATATTCACACTTTATCGCGTATTAACCTTAGCTTTAATTGTGGCGCTCTAGGCCTCATTGAGGCTAAGATGGAAGAAGCAGGCAGTGGTGTTTTCAAATTCCAGGAGGCATTGGACGTCCTCAAGGCTCTACCTTCGTGTCCCGAACAGGATTCTCCGGCAAGGGCAATTCTTTGGCTGTCCGTGCTTAATCAGCTGGCCATCATCGATTCATCCAGGTACATGCAAATCTATATTGCTGCCAAATATATCACCAGGCACACGGTCGGCATTCATGGCTGCCGTAGTTGTGGCGGCACGGTCGTAGATTTTCGCTTGATCAAAGGTTTCGTTTTTCTAAATTCCTTATTCTTTCGCGCTATCATATTTTTTGTAAATAGATTAGAAAGTGGTAAAATTTTCTTCGCGCATTTACATCGCTCCCGCTACAACTGTTCTGTCTCAGCTGATAAAGAAATGCTCGTTACCACAACTAAGTTAATTTATTGTTTCCTTATATGTACGTACAACCTTGAAATACGCATCTTATGATTTCTTCGACGGTAAAATTAGTTAACGTGTTATGAATATTAACATTATTTTTTAGAAGCCAGTTAGAAGAAGCCCTTCAGAAGTTAAAAACCTCAGAGGAAATATACAACAGTCTGAGCGCGCGGTTCAAAACTGAAGCTGACTTCGACGCCGGGACTCATCATCTTGGGTATTTGCTCGGAAAAGAGTCCTTACCTAGATGTTTTAAGTACTCTCTTTGGACAGAAGAGGAAGGTAGGTAGTAAACGCTACAGCATTAGTGAAGCGCAAGTGGATGTACTACAAACTATTCGAATTTATGCTTTTTACAGCGGTAAAGAAATTATAATGTGGTGTTTTAATGCTCATAAAAACCCATTAATGAACATCTTTTTTTACACTGTAATAACATGTAACAGCACTCATGTTTTTTTCGATATGCGCGTGCGTATTTTTCCCATGGTTAAAAGACTACCTTTAAAATTAATAACCTACCTCAGAGTTGTTGCATACCATGCAGATGTCATAAAGAACAAATAGGAAACCCAGCGTAGGACACAAGCACCACAATGTACCGCAAAGGTACCGCATTGCGACCGCAAGCGTATTATAGCTTGCTGTGCCAATCATACAATATTTTACCACAAGCCATTATATATGTGCCGCGACGTTCCATAAAAACTGACAATATATCACAAAGGTACTACAACAAGCAACACAACGCATATTGGTGCAAAAATTGTGCCACAAACATATCATTAAGGGTACAATATTACCCCGTAGTACATAAAGGGGTCCGAAAAAGGTTTAAATATACTACAGATTACAAGTACTTTCCAAAGCACAACCTACAAACCATTTTCACGGTACACCTTGACTCATGGTAATTGAAACTTGTTTGATATTCTTTTCTGTATAACCTTATATTAAAATTAATATTAGGTCCTATGGAAATCCTAAGGAAGATACAAAAAGGTCCTCGGCATACTGAAAAGACATTCTTGTTAACAAAACCTCTATGGAAAAAAATTATGCTCACCTTCAGAAGAAACCTTGATAGAACATCAACGCTATAACCAAAGTTAAGCGGCTAGATTCTGAAAACGTCGTTTTGACACGTGAACAAACAAATATACCTTCAGCTCTATATTCATGTAGAATATAGATGGATAATGGGGTGATATATATAAACACTGATTATTTGTACACACCGCCATGATTGTAAAGGTAAAATGTATATTACTCAAAGGTAGTTAATAATATAATAGCATAGGCAATATTGATCTAAATATAGATTGGATCACAAATAACTTTTCCACTTGTTCCATTGTTTGGTTGATTCTGACAGAGACTAACTATTTGCCTTTGTTGTGTTTAGGAACTAAGACCAAGTACTACCTGGCTCAATGCTATCAACATCTTGGCGAAAAGGAAACCGCTGCAATGTATTGTCATTTAACTTTAAAGAAACAACTCAAATTTCGGGATTTTCTGTCTTTCTTTGACCCTGTTGACTGGGCTATCAACGCGGCCACGCTCAGTCAATTTTTTCTGTACAGGTAGACTTTGCCACTGGGGCATCTATTTGTCTGTACAAAAAAACATGCACAGTAAATTCGTCGACCTTCTAATTGTTACATTCAAATGTTAGCGACTTATGCCTCTTATTCATGTATATATGTTCCACGACTAATGAAAGGTGATTTACTTACCATAGCAGTTTACTATCGTAGAGCATTCACTATTTCCGCGGTAACTAATGAAACATCGGATTAAACAAGTCACGTCCTTTCAGGGGTAATTTTCCTTTTGCGCTGCATCTACTGGCCTGCGCAGATCACATGTTAATCGAGGCAAGTGCAAAGGGCCTACCCGAGGATGAAGAAAAGATAGCCGATGTCGCTCGCTGTTGGATTAAGTATGCTGTTGTCCTTCTAGAGGATTCGAAGGTATAAGTTTGTTGAAATTAAGAATTGGCTTAAGCGTAGACACTCATGCGTCACAAATGATCCCAAAATCGATCGATTTCACCAAACTTGTTTTAAATTACATTAAATGCCTACAAGGTCATAGAGAAAATGGCATGTTGAAAGGTGAAACAGATCTAAAGTACAGATCGTTCCTAGAAAATATTGTTTTGGGAGTATGCTAATTGAGATATTTTTCTGCTCTTTTGATTTTTGAAGATCGTACAAATATTATAAGTGTATATCGACTCTTTTTTTTCTTAAAAAGGTCCATCGTATTGTATTCACATATGGAGAGTTTTGTATAATATGTCACTTCAATGATTTTCATTATCTTAATCCGAAAGACTCTGAAACAGAACCATGAGGATGGCAAGCCCATCGATCTGATACCTGCTCAATCCCTGCCGATGAAGCTAATTGATCTCGAAGATGTTACAGCCACAGAAAAAGAATGGAGTGTTGATCCGGCGAAGACATACGAAGAAGCGAGACAGGTGTTAGAATTCATTCTGTTTACGAGTGGTATATTTTTGCAATTCTTAAAAAATTGAAAAATCTAAAAGTAATGTTTCTGCTGGGAATAGGCATTACCGTAGCATAGGACTTTCTCCGTATCTAATCTATAAAGATTAGGCTCGACATTGATATAGTACTTCAGTTTCGCTTTAAAGAATAAAAAGGTTATACAGAAAATGATCCCGACATAGATTTTATTCTCTACATTCTCTTTATTAAAACGCTCGAGGTGGCCTACCTTTGATCTCCTGAATTGAACTTCCTGTCGTCTAAAATGGCCCCCAACGGTACACTTTCTCTTTTTAAATTTACTCTTTAGCAAGCTTAACGCTCTTTCTACTCGAGTGTAGGTGTTCCTTGCAGCTCAGAAGAAAGTGACCAAAGCGATTGCGTACTACAATCTAAAGGATCGGGCCTCTGATTACGTTCGGGTGATGCAGGACGTTTCCAAATTGTATCGAGACTTAGCCGCGTTTGAGCCTGCTGTCGATCGGAAGTGTAAAATGCACAAGAGGTAATATAATATCAAGGCATAGCGCATATCGGTATGTACGCAGCCTGACAGCATCTTTCGTATTTGTGTTATGTACCAAACCCATCAAATTTGATATTGCAAAGTATTGCATTCGATTGAACGTGTGTCATTTTGAACACAATTTCTGCGATATGCACGATCCCAAACTGGGAAAATCCCGAGAAATATTAATCACTTAAATGCATATTCTTTGCATCACATTTTACTCTCGTGTTAAAGGCGCGTTGATCTACTTGAAGAAATGGCGAAAGTTCTCGACCCAAAACAATATTCACCCGAATTGCAACAGATCCATTTTGAACTTGGAGAGGTAGGTCAGTTATTATGCACTGAGAAAGTAGCAACGTAGAGTCAACTATTGACGATTTCCAGATATGTATCAAAATACTTGAAATTCACTCAATGCTTTTCAAGGGGATGTGTGCGTACTTTATTTAGATGGTCCCATCGTCGAAAGTTTGATGATTTGAGAGTCGGATGTTGTTCCTGAAGGGAATTCTTGCGCAGCGTACAGGTTCGTTTCGCTAAAACACATAGGGATAGCCAAGCTAAACATGATTTTGCCTCTTTTGCTTATTTTGCCAAAGGTACATACTGAAATGATGGAGCTCAAGTACCAGGTTCTACCGAAAGGAGCACTTAAACCGACTGATGGACCCGTCAACAAAATCAACAAACTCACTCAAAAGGCGATTACGTAAGTAATTTTACGTGTTTTACCGTCTTTCATCAATTCCGCAGTATGTTTATTTTACAAATTCATTCCATATCTTTACATATAGGGTATAATATTACCGTAGACGTCCAATTCAAATAGTAATAAGAAGAAGAATTTAAAACGGTATTCAACGTCAAAATGGCGATTAGATTGCCATTTATGCTCTATTTCTAAAGTCTATTATTGAATGTAAGATCATCTATTAGTCAGCACGTAGATGTCCTAAAAGTTGTATGCATTAATGATTTTGGCTGCGTAATTACCGTTGCGAATTCTTATATCGGTATCTCTGGTTTTTGGTGTGTAGGCACTATCAAACGTTTTTGGATATGATCAGTAACTTCGTAGCAAAGGGTACCGAAGGTGCGGACGGCATTCCTAAACTGGAAGACAGTTACGTGCGATCTGCTTTGGTAGCTCGTTTCTCCATTGGTCGCCTCCAGTCAAAGAAAATTGTAGGCCACCCTCGAGAGCAGCTTGAAAATTACGAAAAAAGCAAACTGTACTACGAACAGGTGAGTTTACCCACAATATAATGATCGTGACCATGATCGCGGCCGATATATTCGACTACTATACATTTATGTTTGCGTGTAGAAAGCAGAAAATATTATTATGCAAATTATCGAATTAAAACCAACGATAGAATTTGACTTCCTCTATGTATTTACTGAGGTCCACCGCTGCAATTAAATTACAGGTGGAAGCATATGTTAAGAAGTATCCAGACCATGAGCATTTCATATCTGGCGAGCTGGAAGTGATGCGCGATTTAATGAACTCCTTGCCTCAGACGATTCGGAACCTAATTAGCAATGCAATGCTCTAACTAAGAAAAAACTCTAACTAAGAGAAAACATTTGATTATTATTTAACATTTCTATGCATACATGCGCTCGAAATAAAATAATGCCTCCATTTAATTATGAAAACAGACTCGAATATATGCAGTACTTGATCTATACAGTACGCCCCCGTTCGAATCGAAGGAAAGCTCAAATGGAAACATAAAAGAGGATTATAAGGTGGTGGGTAGAACTCCTAGATTAGCAAGAATACATTACCTAATATCGAAAGCGCGTATAACGGAAAGTCTGGAAAAAAGATTATTTGATTCGCATCAAAACAGTATCGACTTTTGTTTACTGTAGCAATCAGAAAACGAATTCTCTGTTGGACAAAAGCTAATAACGCGTTATTTTTATTCTTACTCAGGAAATCCTAAAAGGATTCGAAAAGTCCAAGCCTCGAGCAGGGGAAACGATACTAAAAAAATCGCAGTCGAAACAATGCGCTGCCTATTATAACACATTTGAGACCAGCATCATTCTAAAAAGCTCAACTGTAATCTACTTATTCGAAATGTCACATTGCGAGGAGTTTTCTTTACGTTGGAATTGCGATTGACCCGACTTTATTTGGCACGCTTGAATCGACGTAGAGAAATCGATCGCTGTTTTGGGTGAGGCAGTGATATTTGAATACGCGGGATTATTGACCGGGCTAAGATGTGTTCCGGTTTGTTTGAACATGGATTTACGTTATGTCATGAAGTTCAAATCCAATATGCGTTTATTATGTTCTCGAGAGAACGTAACATGACCTTGATTATCAATACATCAAGTTCAAACGTCTCTATTATTGTCGTTTCTATTATTTTCTAGCATGTTGTCTCTAGCACAATTTCGAAGCTTCCCATTCTAGAATCAGACGACTACGGTTTATAAACGGGTGATATTTATTGATTTGGAAGCTCATACTCACGTCTGTATTAATCTGCCGCTTTTTTTATAATTAGTAAATTGGCATTCGAAAGACTGTTTGACTAAAGATAACACATTCGCAGCATATTGGCAAACATCTTTCAGAAACACCATGTGTGTATTCATATGGAATTAATCGTAAGAAAAGAGATAAGAACCGCATGCTTTCTGGCGAGCTACGCTGTTATGAAGGTAAGGCTGAATATGAAAAAAAATAGAATTATACACAGTAAGCCAAAAAATCGTTCTAGAACCATAGTTTTCTACACGCAACATGAATGTTCACAAAAAATTTCTGCATGAGCGACATTTAATTACAGAGCCTGCGAAGGGACGCTTATTTTGAACACAGCACATCATGTCATCTTATTCCAAATGATGTCCTTCGTATAAACTTTCTTTGTTTTAGTTTCTACCTGCGGTGACAGAATCACGTTGTTTTAGACATTCAGGGTGTATTTTAGATCGTGTATGTAGCTAATGGCTTTAGGAGGTAGACATATCACTTTTATTCCTACAGTTAAATCAGAGGTAAGAGATGTATCTACATCTGTGCGTTTAAGTGAGTGACACCGGCTTTGTAACGGCTGAGAGAGGTCAAACGACCCTTCGCTGTTTACTTACCTTGCGATTGTCCAGTCCAACTGGGTCAGCAAGAAGTCATTGTCTACGCGACGTATCTAGAGTGAACGAGCCTGTAGATCAAGGTCAATATGAGTCAATATGAGAGAATCGTTCTTTGCCGCTTCTGTAGCATTTGCAATGGACCGCAAGGCGTGGCGTTCTCATATGAGGTAGACTGGCTCCATCTACAATTGTGCATTATGGTTCTTGAGATCCGCTTGGAATCTCAAATAGTATTACGGTAGTGTATGAAACACACTTAAAGCCGAAAGACAAGGAGGTTTGCACATTTTCTCGTTGGTCCGATCCAAATGCATTGTTTTTGTTCGCATTGGTGTCCCTCGGTATCTCCGAATAAGCCTCAGTGACAAGGAAGACTTGTAACGCTTGGCTTAGCCAGTATTACGAAGTCGTATGTTTATTATCAACAATGTTACTAACAACCTTGCCGCCAGCAACATCTGTGAGAAAAAACTCTATCAGTGTTGCAGGAATGCAATTGACTTGTAAACAATGGTGATTATTTAGTAACAAAGCTATCACACCTCAGCAACCGTAGACAAAGAGTTGTCAACGAATCTTTTACTCTGATTAATACAGACATTTGATATCTAGCAATTACCTATATCGAATGCCTCTAACTTTTAGTAATGACGCAAATATAAGCAATGTTCATAACTTTATATTAGTAACCTGGGCGACGAAGATAGGAACAGTGACATAAACATAAATTTTTAGAGCCTTTAATACGTGCGCATTCTTCTGGTTCCGGTAACAGCGCGGTAAACCATTGTTGGAGACAAGTCTCTATAGACGCCCATCGCGCCAATCGACGCAAACACGCCATTTTTAAACGGTGCACTGGACCTGTTCAGAGCAGTAAACACATAATAATTGTATTGCCATAGTATAACCCAAACCTATGCACTGCATGATTCGAATGCAAAATATTTTGAAAATACCTAATTGATAGTCAAGCTTATTGCATTAATGGGATTTTGGAGAAGCATTGTATCCGGCTTTGTGAAATAGATAAGATCTCTAACAGGTTCGTAAGCTTAAATATAAAATGCACTCAATATGATATTAAAAGGCGTATGATGTATAGTTGTCTAGCCTACGAATTCGCGCCGGAATCTGATATTATCGTAGAAACTATACAAGCGCTTATTACGAAGTGCCATCATCTACTTACGCGTATGCACGGAAATATTTATTCCTTTTCTTTTTCGCAGAGTTTGTTAATCGGTGTATTTAAGGTAAATCGATGTAGAAACGGCAGGCTATAGCGCGTAGAATGTCAGTTAAGTTAGTAAATTTTGAATTCAAAGGACAATCGTTCAGGCACTTCAGACACCTCTTTAGCTATTTATTTCTCATCCCAAAGGGACTTTTGGTATTAACACATTTGAGATCGGATTATATGGTAAGTTCTATTCATCAGGGCCGTACCCACCACGCTTTCGGGACATTCATGGAGTGTGCAAACAGAACTGAACATTGTTCACTTGAGTCTGTACATAGAGAACCAAAGTTGCGTATTTAAGTCTAATCCTGATTTACGGCATTCCGGCAGTCGTTATCAATCGGCTATTTTAAATGAAGTATTCATTCATCGACTATCGTTGGTGGAGAAGCCTCATGAGAGCAATGTTTAAAAATTTTAAAATTGGGCTTTATAGCTCCATTTCAAGACCCTACTCTCTCACCCTACGATTGAACGGTCTCTTCCTTGTGCATACATGCTTAATGGCTACCCAAAAAGCAAGAACAACGTTTTCAGCCCAAGGTCGGAACCGTTTTCGCCCGTTGTGAACGTCAGCTGAATGCTACTGAATGACGGCAGTTGAGCACATTTATGGCATTCTAACCATTTAGTTGTACGCTTCAGGCTCCTCCCATTGCTCAGTATCTCGCGGCCACTGTTGACAGTAACTCCGGCGGCTAATCGGTTAGTTCATCCACGCGGGCGAACGTCATGTTCTAGAGCGTTCAACAAGTTATCAAATAACCCCGACGGGACCGCGCCGAGGGCGAGAGCGGCTGGACAGTGATGGGAAAGGGTCATCGACACCCTAGATCCGACCGCCACCCGAAGGCACATTCGCCCCTTCATTGTCCTCCAATTTCCCATTTCACTTAGGGATGTCCATGAGGGTGTCTAAGAACCCCCGACTGAAATTGAGAAGCGAGGGGCAATACAGGAGAGGGATATGGTGAAGGAGGAACTGCCTCGTAACGAGAGCGATATAAAATCGTGCCGTGCTGAGGAAAATTGTTGGTCAAGTTACCAACACGAACAGAAGTTTTAGTGGCGGTCAGGGACAGACACGTGTTGGTCTTCCTGTGGCCGTCATTATTAGAACTCTATTGTCATCTTAGCTTTTAATAGGGCAACACGCTTGTTCTGACGAGTGCAGGCTAGTCTGTCTGTCTATGACTGTGCATGGTTGTGAGTGCAAGTGGAACAAAAGCGCGACGATACTAGCTCCAGGGGAGGTGGAGACCTTCGCGTCTTGAAATAGTGTTCGGTTCATCACGTTGGGATCGACTGCACTATTTGTCGCGTGTTGCTTCGCGGAAAAACCGAAAAAGCACGCAAAAAAATTAAGTGGCAATCGGCGGCGCTCGAGCCGAAGTTGAGACAAATAGAAATACTCCTAGACTTTGAAACGGTTTTCAGCCTCTGCCTCTGCCTGCCTGACCGAAAGTGATTCCGACTACAAGACGCGACGAGGTAATGGTCCACGTACAGTAGTAAATTGCATGCTTATCGTATGTACAAATTTATTCTGTTGACATTGAAAATACTTTATCCGGATATTATATAAATCAAAGGAATATTTTCGTAGCACATAAGAAACCATAAAGATTAAAGACCCGCTTACACAACATGCCGCTGGGAATGTCAGTGTTTAAATGAACAACAATTGTCATATGGCATTGCATGGTGTGTATGTATATACACATACCATACAATACCATATGGTATCATAAGCTATATATCACTCAGTTATCTACTTCAGCTTATTAGTACCTTATTTATTGATACCGCAAATTTAAGCGTATTGGCAGCACATCCTCATCATCCATCTAATGTAGGAGTAATACACTTGTCTAACATTGTTATTCTTCGCGGTTAAGGCCTCATCACAATCGCTGACTTTGTTTCTCACTGGTTTCGTTTTAGCTGACGACTGACGTCGTATCATTGGTATTTGCACTACTCTATTCGTTTCTTGTCTGCAATCCTTAACCTTCTTTATGGAGGTTGCCCCTATTCTGCTCCCAATACGTTCATTTTATACAAGAAGGGATTTAGGGGATTGATGATGTAGGAGGCGATACAGACGACATCTCTGTATCGCATCAGTACGTGTAATGCCAATAACATCACACTTTTAATACTAATGACAATCATGATAATTGTAGATATCATCCTTTATAATACCTTACAATCTGTCAGAATTTGTGTCGGGCAAGATTGTTTCGAATCTACTTCACGCCTTAATGGCGTCCGATGAGCCGATCATCTTTAGACGACAACGTCGTGCGTTCTGCTCCTCACGGTTGGTCATTTATTTTATGTGAATGTCGCATGTGATATCCGTCTTGCTTTGGTCGTTGATTCGGGAAAAAAGGCATAGATGCTGATCGGTTAATATTTGTTGTACTTGTTTAGATTTGTTCGTTGTCTCTTGTCCGTGTACGCGCTCGTCTCTGCTCTTTTTGATCTCCACCTAGACTCTTTGTTTAACTTTTGCATAGACATACGTGCCAGACACACACGAAAGCGTGGTCTTCGCGCACACGAGCGATCATGGCTACAAAATCTTACGTCAGAAGGGTCGATGCGAAAATCGACATAGCCCATAATCCATACTGATTGTTAATCTTTGCCGCAACATGCAACCTCAAACAGCTATGAAGATTTACTACACGTGGAACGGCGCCCCCGATGAATAAGACAACCTGGGAGGGACAATTTCGGCTATGTTTGAAACCAAATCTTAGGCATTGCGTGTAGTTCCATTAGTAAGTCTCAAATTGAAAATAGCATGTGGAAAAACGGGGCATTTTGCAGCAAATGGTAAGCAGATCCTTTTTAGAGATATATCATGTGTTTTTACACACATCATACACTTTGTGAATACGCCTCGCATTTAGAGGAATATTTAGAGGAAGCAAATATAACCCAAAATATTAACGGTAGGCTGACCACAAGATAAAAAAGCTATAGGTCGCTATTTCAGTTTCACATTTTTTAGTTAAATGGCATGGTTGAATTTAAGATCCCGTCCAGGCGCCAAAACGTCTCGGTGGGACAAGGCAATCATCTAGACAGAGTCAGCTATATTACAATCTATTATTTCTGGTAGTATTAAAAATAAAGTCATCGCTAGGACTCAGCTAAAACGACAGTCTATGTACCATATGAAATGCCGCATTTAATTATTAGCATACGCCATCCATGACATTCACAAGTCTATATTATGCTAAATTTCGACGGATGCAGATTGCTGAAACAATGCCTAGAACGACAAGAATATTTTCATGTTAGACAATTGTTAAATGTCCCTACAGCATTGAACTCTGTGCATTACGATCTGCGCGTGCATGCCGTTTATTGTACAAGGTCAACTCATTCGACCTCGATGTTAAGTATAAAAACGTGTATAGTTAAATAATATTGGACATGTCAAGCCAATGAGGCGGTGGGTAATCACCCCTTATTACCGAATATCAAACGGGACTGCCATCTAACAAATCCTCAAAATGAGACGGCAAAATGAAAAAACCATTCTGATGAACTTCTTGAGCTGGTTAGGCCATCAAGAAAGCCAGATTAAGATGGCACGCCAAGTGAAACGAATTCGAGGCGAAGGGTACAGAGGACTGTTTTTTCGAAAAGCATTCCATATATTGGTAATTGCGACTAATCGAATTCGTTAACATGGAAAGATAGATCATTTTAGAAACTAATGTTCAGTATGTAGCACTTTTTCACCGAAACGTTTTTGGCCCTGTTAAAATTGGATGACTGTAGTGAATCATCACAAACCCCAGATCCCGCGCATAACTTAGAGTTCACTATTCATCAGAGAAGATCTCTTTTGGCCTTCTTGAATACTTTTTTAAATTCTGTGAGCGTTGCCTTAACGCATTTAATGAAGATATCCACAGTCTGAGCCACACAGCCATATTCATGAGTCATGAGAAAATAGAGATAAGTGCGCAAAGTTCAATTAGTGCATCTTCAGGACTGATCGACCTCGTCTAACTGGATGATGAGACGGCCAGGGCTGAGGGCCAATCAGTTTGCTTCAGTCACTGGATCCACACTTGGCCGTTGGTTTGTCCACTGGCTAAATGCCAACCGGAACAGCAATGTACAGCAAAAGTGCCTAACTTAGTAAAGTCACTTTGGCTTGAAGACAAGCATTGCCCGCCTCAGGTAGGGCGCCGGAAACCCCGTGTGGATGTGCGAACGGCGCAATGATATCTCTAATAGACTTTCCGAAGCATCGTAGGCTGTATCAATGGCCTTTGGACGCTTATGCCAAAATCAAGTGAATTACCTAGAATGTTGTTGAATACGAGATTTAAGACTTCCATGTCCGAGGAAGCAATACGGTTTACATGCTATTTGGTAACAAATAGGTAATATGGCAGCAACAAATTACACATTAGAAGTGAAGTTCAAGTGAGCGTTCTTCACCGCCGTACTAGTTCTCCGCAAGCTTCAAACAAATTGAATTTATATGAATTTCTAAATACAAGCAATCGGTACATCAATTTAAAACTCTAAAGTGAGCTGTAAATACTTCATACATTTTAAATGTGATACATTAGCTAATTAAAATACCAGTTCCATGTTCATGCAGGAAAATTAGTATAATGTGAAATACTGGGATACCTGTTTTTATTAAATAGAGTCAATGTAGAATCTGTATATGAGTACCACGAGGTAGATAAATATTTCCTCGCCTGTATAGAGCAGACGTGTCCAGGCATATGATTTATTTTAAAGTAATTTGTTCCAATCTGTTCGCAGCACCATTTCTAAATGTAGCCTTATTTCCTTCAAATGATTCACAATGTTCACTATTTTTTAAAAGCTTTGGCTTATTAATAGTATTAAAATTGTAAATTTTTCACTAGCAGTAACTAACTTGCGTATTCTAGGCTTTTTGGGGCTTAGACTAAAAATCATCCTAGAAAGCCTCTGGTGCATCGCATTCTTGGGTTGCAAATGAAGTCAACAAAAATCGTAAGTTTTAAATAGATAATCCTCTCACACGCTTTCCAGAGGCATCAGTAGGAAATTCCGCAATTCGAAAGCATACCTGCGGAAGGGAAATATTTCGATTATAATTTCGATAGTATAAAACGCGTTTTGGTTATTTCTACTTGCTATTATCCATTGTGTTTTGAACTGAATGTTAAAATCACTGTCATCTGTCGATGAATACACACAGGGCATTACGAAAATACACGTGCTCTAGTTTGACAGCTCTTGTTTATTATAGTAGTAAACCGAATAAAAAATGGTCAGTTTCTAGGGCGCGGTTTTTGTTATTTGCACTGCCGTAACTAGACTTGAGCAAGGTAGATAGTCCTATACACTGGCACTGTCCTCCTGTTTTTTTCAAAACGTTTACGTTGATATACGCGACCGGATAATCCACTAATAAATGAATGGATTATCTGGGATGGCTTGTGTGTATGCCTTAGAAAAAATGTATCTGTGTGTGTGTATAGGTTTATGCGGATGAGACGCTGTATGCGTGTTTGCGCACTCTGTCCACCAAAGATCATCACGAGGGACGCTTGTGTTCTTCTTTAACTTCTGATAAATCTGCTGATATAAAATTTGACATGCGGTGCCCGTAGGTCAGCTGGGATTCAGCTGAACTATCGTGCCTCAATGCCTGTAGCTCAGCTTTGAAGCATTTTAAATACTCTTGTGTGTGATCATCTGGGATGTTACAAACGATATGTCGAACGCCGTAGAAGATTCGAAAAAGCAGTTATGTGTGGTTTAGGATCATGAAACCGCAAACACAATGGCGATTGGGTAATACTGTGGTATCAATAAACAGTATACCCCTAAACAGATGATCTGCTGTTCAATGTCTCGTACGATACTATCTCATGTTTGCAAGAAAAAAGCTAACAAGAAAAATACGATTGTGTAAATCGTAGAGCGCATTTACGCAGGATGATGGAGCCAACTGTTCGAAAATATCGTACGTTAGCATTTAGCATACACTCGATAGAGTGAAGAAATAATATTAATTCGACAAAGTTTCGTGGCAATAAGAGTCTCGCATCAACTACAAACTGATCAAACGACTAATTTTATTGTCTCGATATCGTCGGTCTACGGATATCCGGAGTGATAATTATTTGCGCATCCACTAAGTAAAAAAAAGTTACTTCAGAGCATGGCTGAGATGCTGCTAGTCAAACTTCTGGTGAAAACAACCATTAATTCCGTCCATCTGAAAAGAGTCCTACAAGGTCGAGTCAGCTATAAAATATGTTTCAATTTGGCTTTTATTGAGGTATTGTCTTTGGCTATTACGCATGTATACAAATATACACACATAGCCGACAGTTTATGCTAAATTTTTTGTCGAAAGTTATCTCTTGGACGAAGAACAGTAATATACTTTCTGAGGTCTTTACCGGCGTCATCACGATGAGCAAGGTAATAAGGTAGATGGATGCAACAGTTGCAACTTACCCTGTCAGCGTGCCTAAGGCGCACTGGCGGCGCGGACTTTTCAACTAGAATTGCTTAACGAACAGTTCTGAGTCTTCAAAAGGTGATGAAAACAGCCCAGATATTATCGGATCTCAAAGGTAACAACAACAGAGCTTGCTTGTTTTTTCTGCAGAACTCAATATCGCTAATTGTCTGCATTTTTTGCAAGCGGCACATTGTATTGATCGATCGACTAGAAAGATAAAAGGGCTAGAAGAAAATTGAATACGTTCATACGCAAACCTGTTGTGTCCACCTTTATTTAGTGTTGCCAAGTTCCAAGACGACTCTTCCACCCAGTAGTTCAACGCATGCTAGAAAAAAGCTATCATCACCGTACTCATATCTGTGTACTCATGATTAGCGCCTGACTGGAGCAGTTAGCGTCTGACGTAGTTTTCCAGACAAGATGGAGACACATCACATGGTACGGTGAACCCTTAGCTGAACACGTCAGTCTTTAGACTCCGACCAGACATGTCGACTTTATTCAGCTGGATCTGGTTTACATTGTCTGTCAGTCCAGACGATTCCTTGAGTTCATTTCGGTTTTCTTTCCTTCCTCGAGTTCGTTACTTTTGGCTGAGGAATTGACGCGGGTCGCCGCCGAGACAGAGGCGTGTCGAAGATGTCAACAAGGAAGAAGGAACTAGACGATAGCCATGATGGAGGGAAATACGGCGCATAGAATGAACGGTGCATTAGATAGGCTAGTAACCAATTGCTGAGTAGAATCGTGAAGAGTGAAAGCGATCCGAGAGAGGAAGTACTAGCGAAAAAGGTTGATGTGTTTTGTCATGTTCACTGGGCCAAGTGTCACGAGCTGACGCCGTATTCAGACTATAAATTGTCATGAGTGCCACCGGCATGTCAGCGTTTTCATGGTCTACACACAGTTTCGTGTGTAGACACACGCACTCACTGGCATACACAGTCATAAAGACATATTTACAATCGACAACGTCGACGACGGTGTCGGAGCAGCTTTCGCGCATCGCCCAGCTAAAAATTGCTACTCGTTTGAGCCGCTGCGGTTCGGCGGCGCGATGCGCTTGACTGGACTCCACGTCCCAGCTGCTGCCTTCTAACGACGGTCATACAACTACTACTAATAATGATTATCACAGACTCTCCGACAATCATCACCGCGCCGACCTCAAACGGTGCCGTGGCCGTCGATCTTACGCATACACTGTCAAGCATTCGCACTTAGGCATTCATTTTCTTCATGTAACGGTCCGTTCTATCTTTATCAATCAGCATTGCGTTTGCCAATGTCGCCATACAATGATAAGAGGGAAGTCTAACTTGTGTCAACTCAAAGCCGGTCGAGTACGCAGATGATGAAGCGGCTGTCCGCCGAGCTGGCGGCTACGCCGCACACATTCGGCCGCAAGCCTGACTCTTAGATACATTCAATCAAAAATGAAAAAAGTAGCAAAGGCTGAGCGTCAGCGTCGACGGCAGCTTGATGTATGGTGTGGTGGTAACTGGAGAGACACGTTGTTCTTGGGACACAACGCCTTGATCGCAAATGCTATAACGATCAGTCTACGAGCACGTTTACGGCTTAGTCGCGCTGTTGATGGTGCGGGACGGCGACTTTCCTATTTTGATGGCCTGTAAATAGTTTCCAAAATCTTAACGTCAGGTTCTCGCCATTCTATTTCTCGTAGATGAAGGTGTTCAAAATCTGCCGAATCGGACCACATAAATGGCTTTGCAATCAAATCGTCTTATGGTGTTTTATGGTGGGGGAACCTAAATTTGGGGCTAAACATTCAGGCATTTGCGTAGAAATCAGAATTTGTGATTATTGCGATTTTGCTTTTCAAGCTTTTCACTTATGAGGTCTAGGGTGGGTGGCTCAACCGAATGGGCGTTATAAGCTTGGGAAATTCTTTTCCTTTTGAATTCACTTATTGAAGGGTTTTATGGGCTGAAGGCTAATCTGGTATATAACTAACGGACGAATTTTCCTAAAAGATATTTTCCTTTCTTGGTGTTAATGATAGTCGAAAAGATGATGTTCATTGAAGCGGTTACATGCATCTTCGTAACAAATAGGCTTGTGACATACTATAAGCTTAACATTAGAAATGGCCGCTTAACTTTTCCTAATATAATATAATTCTTCGAACTAATGCAATTCAAATGATGAACGTTAGGTAAGTATTAGCGTATCCTCCTCTGTGTCTTTTCATGGTAAATCACGAATTGCCAAATTCAATTTTTATGATCAAACTTAGACGGGCTGTTCAGCTTGTCTACATAATTATGGAAGTAATTTAAAACAAAGGCCTGCAAGTAATGTTACTTAAACGTTACCCAACGACAACCGTTTAAAATATACCCGTTTTACCTATCAGCTGTTGACGTTTCATGGTGAAGCAGATCCGGTAGAAATGATGCTGATCACCGTGCGGACGACGGTGATCTCGTCCAAAATGACGTCGAAATAAATACATATCTGTAGTCCGGCCACGTAATTCTCGTATTTTATTAATAAAGTTGGGAGACGTTGTGTAGAGCCAACAGGTGCTGTTAAGTACGAAATTCATGATTCGCTCTGACGCTACTAAGCGTGGCTAAGTGCTTCATCTCTGCTTGGCCCGGCGCGGAATCTCATGGCACACCTATCCACCTAGCCTAACTTAGCTATGTATGTGCAGGAAAACACGTGCATATTTACTCTGAGTCTACGGGACAGGAGGCCACGAAGAGCAGCCGGACTGCCGTCCTGTCTACGAGAGCCTCCCTTACTGCTGCTATTGTCGCGGTAGCGGGGGCCTCCGCATCTCGCCTGCACTCCCTCTCCAGGCGTTCAAGCATCGCTGCAATCGACGCCTGCTCGCGGATACCGTCCCCCGCTGTCGCGCGTGTTTTTCGCCTCCAGAGGCGCTTACTCGGCGGCAGCTCGGCCGCGGGACCGGCTGGCTAGCCTCGAGTGGCCACTGCCTGGAGAATCGGCACATCGGCGCATGCAATAGCTCCATTTCAAGCAAGCGGTTTACTGAAGTACCATCAGTAACCGACTACAACCAACCATCAGACATCAACGACAATCTTCGACGACAAACCGCGACGACTACCTTCATAATTCCGGGACGCGGCGACCGTCAAGGCAGAACTGGAGAACTCGACGCCAGTGTCCATTCGCTCGGACCCACCCCGGCCGGGCTCACACCGCTGGTCGGGCGCGAGAGCTCATAGACTGGGTCTTGGAGTCCGGGTGCCTGCCGTTGTTTCGGGATCAAAGTCAGTTGATCTCACCATATTCGCCTTCGTCTTCTACATCATCCTCATCCTCCCGTCCAACCAGTACCATCGGCTGTTTCATCTGGCGCCCGTCTCTGGGCAGTAAGAAATCCAACCAAGATCAAGTCGCCGCAACTCCCCCCACGAGGAATCAACCGAAGCCAGGTACAGTCAGGTTGAGAAGTTAGTAGGGGCTGAAAAGTCAGCCGAGTGAGACCGATTAGACGTATGCTAGGAGTATGCACATTTCCATGAGGACAATGCAGAAAAAACAAGATGCATAGCGAGTTCCTGCATGTGTGTGTGTGTGTGTATGCGTATGTGGCTTGAGAGTGATCGAGAGAGAATCTGACGTGACCGAATGTGTGACTCATTAAATGTCGCAGAGAGTATATAAATGAGCTTTCTCGTGCGTTGGGTCCATTAGTGAAGCTGCATCAACAGTGACTTAAGCAGCAACACCAACCGAATCAGCAGCAACTGAGGAAAACAGAAGCGTCAATAATAAAAGTGAACCTCTACTCCGTAACTTAACTTTCATGCGTACGGATTGCTCCTTAAAGTTACATATGTGCATGCACAATTATTATGCTCCGTGTGTTGAAGTACACCGTCTCTGCAGCGTTGAAGCTACTAAAACCAAAAGCAATGGTAAGCGCTAGAGCGCTAGCACGACAGCGAAACAAAGAGAAAGCTAGGATCGAGACATAAAAAATAGCGTTATGCTTAGGCGAGCTGACACAACGCGAGCACTCGGGACACACAGCAAATTCCAGCAGGTTCAATGGAAGATAGAGGCCTATTAATTTCATTGCTGGGTCCGCTTAGACAATTACTTATAGTCGAAGTTGGCGTATTCTCCATAATTTTGTTTGTCTGCTCTTTACTTCTACACGCACAACGTACTGAGGGATCGACTTGCAAGCACAGTCGATATGATTTATATATGTAATGCTGAACGTAATATATTAATGACGATATTAGAGCTGTCTCTGACTCTCTGGGGAATCGTGGTGGTTTATTCTATCATATCTATCTCAAATTGGGCATGTTTTAAAATCATACTGGACGCTTTTTAATGAGTTAGCAAGCAGAACAAATGACCAATGTGGTTTATAAAAACGACGATTTGATGTAAATAGTGACGAATTTGGAATTCCAACATATGCATTTATTTAGTATTAATTGCTATGAAATATGGATCAACGTGTGTTTTGGTCTCATTTGTTTGGTCAAAAACTATTTAGATGTTCTGTAACCCGGTGCAAACACAAGGACTTGCTCGGGACTGACGATCGGAATGAAAAAAATGCCCCACTCTATTACTTCAAAATACTGATACAATTTTGGAAAATATCAAGATGAGGTGAAATAATTGTAATGTACTCTATTATTCTATCGTTGGTACATCCTATCCAAGCTGCACAAATCTGGATGCTATAGATAGAGAGATAAGTAGATGATGGTGCATCGTTTTAAGCCGCCATGCTGTCGGCGATTCAGCTGACCGTCTCGCTGACTGATTGACCGACAAAGCGACAGGGTCCTGTCCCTCTGTAGGTCAGTTTACGTACACAAACGGTATGCCGCAACCAGCTGTGCTTACTAGAGACACTCTTTTCACTGACCATCCCGTGTCTTACCCACTTTTGTCCGTGCGACACTGCGGCGTTGAGAGCGGGATCGGGTGCCAATGGTCATCGCATTAAATCAATCACTTGCCCAGCAAGTGCCATGAGCGACGATGAAGATAAATCGTCACTACTGATATCAACTAGCCGACGAGACCAATATATGAACGAAGTGAGAGGAAAACTTAGTTGTCTATTTACGATTTGGCATATTTACACGTCCATACGTCTAAGCTGCTTTATGCTTGTATCTTCAAGCATATTTTTGGTCAACAAAAGGGTCTATTGAAATGAAAAGGAATTTTGCAAAAATCTGAGAGTGACGTGTCTCTCATGGAAGATTCTAGAGTGAGCGTGATAACGACAGCGTGTTTGATTCTGAATACAGCTTACCCCAATCAACTTTTACACTTCTTAATGGCGCCCGCGTTGACGACACGCTTAGAAGGGATTCAGAAATTGGCTCAAAAATTTATAATTACAAAGGGCGCGTGAGACCAGCTTAGATAAAGTGACAAGTGGATCACCGCAACACTTTATGGTGATAGTTGTCAATAGTCTGAGAACACTGTGTAAGGTCGTTATTTCAGAATAAGGCTAGTGTCCTTTTTGACCTTATTCGTTTCCTTGCAAGATAGCGTTTTTTATTCAACTTCATCAAGGCTAGCAAGCTGTCTCATCACATTTATGTTCATAAACCGCTTTCAACTCTCAGTTTAGATGGAAGTGAAGAAGAAACTGGCATTTCTTTTGAAGTGCTTACCAAGCTTTGTATTTACTGCGTATTTTTCGAATGTTTACCGGTTCACGGAAAGCAGTCTTACGTGAGGCACAGACAGTTCTAGGCAGACCATCCATGTAGGCAAAGCATCCATGTAGCTCATCTTAGCAGTCTTTATCAGAAGTGAAAGGCATTTCAGGTGTCTTCTACTCACATTTCTTAGAAATGAATGTGGTTTGCTATATGAATGTATTGCGTTGGCCGCGAAGTCACGATATGTGTTATCGATCTTAATCGGGGAATATCTTGCACCACCGTCACGCCATGCTTGTGTTTAGTAAGGTATAGGTGCACACGTGTACGTTCATGGCAATTGTACACATCAAGGTACGGTGGAAGGTGGCGGTATGACGTACTGACTGACGTAACATTGATCTAATGTGCTCAGTAGGATTGACTTTAATGGGCAAAGGTCATGTGCTTACAAAGTATTTGTTCTTAGCTCGTTCCACGGGCCACACGCTGTGGATTGTAAAGACAAAAGCTTTTACGCAGTGTATCTTTCCTGACAGACATTGGCCATTTTGTTAATGATGCAAAGTGATTCTTAAAAAGTAAAAGCCTATTTTAGCTTTTTAAATTAAGTAGTTTGATTACGTAAGGAGGGCAAAAGGACATGAGTGCATAGGTCTTATACCCGCTTACAGAATACGCGTGTCACCCAAGTAACGTTTTCGAGCATCGATTGTTCACGCACCGGTAAGCGATTAAATTGTTTATACGATTATATTCTTGTACGATTATACCGGATCAGTCCAACAAAATGACGACGACCAGCTTTAAAGAGCAAGCGACTTTTTCACACCCTATTAAGAACATCTACATTGAACGTTGTGGCATGTGTATGTGCAAGAGGAAATCTGTCGAGTTACATCAAGTAGCCAAACAGTATAAAATTGGATATAGCTTGTTCCATCCAATGAAACTATAGTTATGTGAGAACTCAGGTCTACTTTATTATTACCGGATTAAATTTCCCTTACTATACAACGCATTGCCCTATAAATTGGACTTAGCCGAAAACAATGAAAAAATGAAGAGTTGTTTTGTTCCCAGGTATTTAAAACATTTTTAATTAATTCCCACATAACAAGCAGGTATAAACGTATCACAATTTTATATGAGACGCTGGCACGTAAAGACAACTTACACTAATGATACACTGGTAACTATTTCTACATTTGTTGCAGCTTAGTTTGGCTTACGCACATTGCTGTTTCATTGTACGACACGGGCAGAAATCGAAAACGAAGATGTACGCGACGATGACCGCGTCACGCGTTACCCTACTACGAGTTGTTATCATGGCGTTGACCCTTATAGGAAGTCAATGTGAAGGAGGATCCGGTATTATGCGATGGAAGCTTTGTGGTAATCGGTTGTCTGACATCGCTATAACAATCTGTAAATCCCGTGGAGGAATCTATGAGCCACGCGAGAGACGAAGTGGACCACTTGAAAGAGGTACTGTGCTTTATCTAGTACTGGCGAGAATAGCACGAGGAACGGGTTCCGTTTAGTTACGAGTTGACTTTGTGCAAGACTGTGGTATTCTGAACTGGCTAGTGAGCCAATGAACAGTGACAGAGCGAGCTAATTATCGTGTGAAATGGGTTTGGGGCGTTGGCAAGTGCTGCATGAAAATGAAAATTGTTCCAAAAATCTATTTTTCAAGGAATATCCTTGTAGAGGTTACGGTAGTCGATTTGCGAAGGCGTGGGTGTAATTTATGCAAATGTAGATTTTATGATCTGCAGTAAGTAGCGTCGCATAAGTCGACGCCAATATCACTATGGCTCTATGGGTCTTTGTAGGCTTCAGAGCGCATCCAAGCTGAAAAATTTGACTTACGTTCATGTATTAAAGAATACTCGTTATCATTGATGGTTTTGACAGCCGTGGGAGGGTACGAACGGCGCATAAGGCGCAGTGAAGATGGAATCGTTGAAGAGTGCTGCAGGAAAGCTTGTACGTTCAACCAGATACTCCAGGTGAGTACCTCTGAGCTTGTTATATACTAAATTCAACGGAATCAGGAGAATGCATGGAATCAGCTAACTATCGATGATTTGTTTAAAAATCAACCATGGTATTAAAGAATTAAACGACCACGCCGTGTAGATTAGTGTATGCGATAATCGTGCTTGTTAGGGAACGCTAACATGAAGGTGATGCACACAATAGTGGATTCCAATTGTTTTGCTCATCGTTGAGCGCCCATTAAGCTGTTAGAGAAAAAGCTATGTTAAAAAGAAACTTGTAGAAAAGAACAATGCCGTATAAATGCTAGAACTCACTTGAGTCCATTTCAATCGATGCCAAGTGTTATTAACTGGCATCATAGTGATTATACATGCTGGCTGCTTTGATAAGCATTCTCGGTTTTCAAATTTCAACTGAATGCTAATTTTCCCCTGTAATTTTCTGATTTGATTTGATTCGCTGCTGATTCTGGATAACCTCACGAAGTACTGTGCGCAGCCACCACAGAAGGAAGAACAAATCACCGAAGACATTGGAGATTTGTTGAACATCGCTCGGAGCCCTGTTGGTACGGTAGGTTACACCTCAAGCTCTCAAATAGTTGAATGTTATCAATGGAACAGGTATACATGAACAGAATCTCAGTTGAAAAAAATGGAAACTATTAATTGCCTTGGTCCGTAATGGCTTCTGAAGCTGTGCGACAGCATTTATCTGGAGCGTTTACCTGGATAATCGTTATATTTCCACCTTCATTGGTCTTTTAGATTCTTGCTTATAAACTTAGCATGCAATGGGTGTTTACAAGTAAGGTAAAACGATAAAGTTAAGCACCCATATTTTACTGCTACAACGGTACCCAGCAAGCTGTTTTTCTAATGTAGCGACTTGTCCTTGCTTTGCAGATAAGTGGCGATGAAGAACGCAGCTTAACCACCGCCCGACCACCTCGCGTCGGAACATACAGGCGGCCTATGAGCGAGCATATAGTTTTTCTCGACGGCGAAGATAACTAACTCTACAAAATGCAGTTAGAAACGATATCAACAGCTCAAGATGGCACTCAATAATTACCTCAAAAAAAAACTTTTTTATTTGAATTGCCAAAGCCAGACTGGACCGCTCTCCATCCCCCCACGATATAGTAAATTAAAATGAAGAACAAAGCGTGACCCGATCCTGCATTCAGAGTAGAACAACACTGAATTTGATGATAGATCAGGTCAGAGTCGCCATGCGGGCTCGTCTTGTTTGCCGTTTGGCTTACACCCATTCGACCCAGTGAGGACGCTATGACTGCTACTGGCTGTGAGATCGTTCGAGCTACTGTACAACCGTCAAGAACATACTAGTAAAGCCTACCCATAGTTCCCTGCTGCTATCAAGCCACTGCTTAAATCTGCAGAAACAGCGGTATAAACTCACACGTTCCGCGTGTTCTAACGAACTCTTTAGCCTCCAGCTCCGCCCACGGTAATTTTGAACTGCATTTACCTTTTCTCGGAGTCCGGGAATTTGAAAACCAAAACATGTCTGTCCTAACAAGTGGACGACGACTAACTCGAAAGAGTAAAAGCGTGGCTATCTAAGACTTGTGACACTTTCCTTAGCCTGAAGCGTAGTCGTATCCTCTGGTTCTGACCGTCCCTTTCACGGTTCAACCCTTCGGTTAATACTGGCACCGTCGGCGTCTAGAATCACAACATAGACTTGATCTTTTCAAATGAGGTCTGTCCAAAGAAATCTGCTTGTTTGTCATCGGATTTCACTTGTGCCACTTAGCCAATGGAAATAGTGGCTTGTAGCTTGGATTTAGTTCGAAACAACGGCGAGTGCTCGCCACTCACTCTCTATGTAGAGATACGGCCACGGCTACTTGTGCGGAAGAAGTGACTGTGTCGGAAATGACACAGCACGTAGTCGCATACGCAAACTTTTAGTATACTCATATTGTGTTCGTTGTGGCCTTATTCTTCTGATCCTTTCTATATATATATATATTATACACATAATATATACACTCACCTATTTACGTTATTTACGTATACCGAATTCGTCTCTATCAGGATGCACACATATATGTATGCTGTTAGCGAGAAGGTATATTGGTACTTTTTGGGACAGTCTGGCCAGAAATGCAAACTGGCTTACTCGAATGTGATGATGCTGCTTGTTTCGACATTACTAACTCTGCAACCTCTAGCTCAGCTCACTAAATATTGACTAACGAAGTAATGAACAAGAACCCTATTTAAGTCAACTTACTTTTGAACACCGCCTAACGCTTCTCACTAAAGAAAAGCTACAGTGTATCGATACTTGTCCTTTGGGCTTGGTTGAAATGCTTAGCGAGGGTAAGTATTGAATTGTAATAGACTATAACGAAGATAATGTTGCTGCTGATGGTAATATCGGTAATGACTATGTAGGTTAAGAACGAATTAATGAATGAATTGTGATAGCTAGATACAGCTTAGACCGGCGCGACTGGCCCCGGCCGATAGAGTAGAGGCTGTTGTTGCGGAATAACACCAACACATTAAGAATGAGCAGCTTTAGCGAATGTCGATGCGCCAACTTTGCATGGATCCGACTCCGTGCTCTGGCGGGGATAACGAAGCTCATATACAAGCAGCGAGATAGCTCACGGGTGGTGAAGGGATATAGAAGAGGTTGATAAGGTCAAGGAAAGGTATATGATAAACTGTAGCAGATGGAAGAAAGAACCAGAACAGACACCCAATAGCATTACCAATCCTACATTAATATCAATAACATAAAAGCGATGCGTGAGGAAATGTTATTGTAAGCGTGTCAAGCCGATTTCACGTTACCCTGGTAGGCAAAACGGATCCCTGAATAAAATGGACTCTGTGATGTTGAGACCAAGACCCGGTCATCGTCGATAGATAGCAACACGAATAATAGTGAAAAAAAGAAATTAGCAAATTAATAAACTAATGATTCGTAGTTTATTGATATACTCACTTTAGAACTGGCTGCTAATAGATTAACAAACACGTTGGACAGTTTTGTCCAGCAGCGTAATACGTTAGGTTCATATATCCTATATCGTAAAAATGAAAAAATACATTTCTTATAATTCTATAAAGAGCAACTATTCTACCCTTACTATTATCGGTAGAATTTCTTAAAACATTAATAAAAAATGAAGATACATAGATATATGGATAATGAAATATAAAAACAAACAAGGATTAAGAAATAACGCTAACAATATTTTCAAACGAAATCAAATGATATTGCGTGGGTCAACAAATACCAGAGGTAATAAAGAAGTTCGATACTTCTGTATATACACGCAAGCGTTATACAGCTGAGAATGTCTTCCCGATTGAAAGGATATGACGTTGCATTTTGTGTAAAACTCGACTGAGTTTTCTCCACCTGTTATATCATCAACTCAATAGTCGCTTTGTCGTTGACATGATAGCCATGCCGCACTTCTACTGTATCATCGAGAAATTAACCAACCGAACTTTCCAACAGCATCTGTTATGATACACATGAAATTTTATTTTTGTGCAGCCGCAACTCAAGTCGGAGATACAGGGGACAGGAGCAACAAACAAATACACCAGATAGAAAATTGCAAAAATACAGCTTACGCCAGAATGTATAAAAAAACATTAAGATACGATTGACTACTAGCTTTTTTTATTAATAAGGACTGACGAAATTGTTGGATGTTTAATTTTTGAGATACGGCTGGCTAATTAGAGAGCAGAGGTACAAAGGTACACCACAAGGGAAAGCCACTAATAAAATGATACTGATTTGGCAATGCCGTCAACAGCTTTGCGGCTGCGTGCTAATGCAGAGCACAAGACTTGAGGTGAGCAAACATCGACCGAATGTTGTACGCTTGTATGACGTGTAAACGATCTTTTGAGCGCATTCTATGTTGGAGACTTTATCAATTATTTAATCTGGAAAAAAGTCTAAGAGGTCAACACAAAACAACTTGTTAGAAAATGCACATGATATCAGCAACAGGGGGCCAATAAACCATAATTAAATAATATGCGTCAAATGACGCTGCAAGAAAAAATAGCAACCGCAAATGTCTTTCTTCGTAGTTGCATGTTTATCAAGTGTAAATCAGGTATATTTTAAAACATATAAATCACTCACTGACTATGTTTCTAGTCCCTGCGACATAATCGACTGTTTACAGCCAAGCAGTTTAAAAGCTTGATGACTTAATTTTGGAAAACAGATTTTTACAATTTTATAATTTTAAAAAGATTATATAAAAAATTTATAAGGAATGAAGTTATCCTGCTGAGGTGCTGCCTGCATGGGCTTTACGCATATATCAAAGTGCAAGTTATTCATATTTTTCACATAGGAACGAAAAGTTTTAACACTGGTTCAACTCGTTCTGTGTTGACATTTCTACATTGATTCTACGCGAACCAGTCTTCAAATGTATTCGCTTCTTAGTGAAATTACTCCCACCCTAGCGGAACACGACAATATATAAACACTCCGAGAAAAAAGCCGATTATTTGCAAATCTTTATTGTTTAGCCACACTAAATAGCTCATTATCATATATAGTTCCACATGTTCAGCACGTACGAGTGCACATACAGAGTTAAACATGATTATGGACCCTATATCCAAAAAAACCCGATCGAAAATGTGAAGCAGACTTCATTTTGGGCTGCGACGTATGTTAAAGCCTTTTCCTTAATACACAATGCTGCTTTAAAAAAAACTACTATTTACACAGTGTGGTCAATAGCTACGATACTTCTATTTACTGCGGCCTGAATTAGTACCTGCTAAGTGAGTTATCAGACTTGTCATTCATTTTAAATATTTTTCGAAAAGCGTTAGCTAGCGAATGCTTGTCTGCACGGTTGTCACATTCGAATAAATACAAAACTCATATCCTATAAAGGAATAAACATGTAGACGGATATTGTGATGTATTTAAATTTATTTGCTTTATTTAGAAAAAAACTCAACCACGCCCGATCTAACTTGGCTTATATGACAAGCTTCTTTGGTTTCTCCCAGGCAAACTGTTCTCGACCGAAGTGGCCATATGCGGCCGTTTTGTAATAAATTGGATCTTTAAGATGCAGATCCTTAATTAGCCGTCCTGGTCGAAGATCGAAATTTCGTTTAACGATGTCCAACAACTCTTTTGGCGTCTTACTCGAGGTACCGTAACTGAACACTGATATAGCAATCGGTTCAGCAATTCCTATAGCATAAGAAAGCTGAACGAGACAGCGGCGTGCAAGGCCTGCTTTTACGATTGATTTCGCTACCCAGCGTGCTGCATATGCCGCGGATCGGTCCACCTGTAAGCGAAGAAGGTCATTAGGGTTAGGCTCAGGTGTGTCACGCGGGTCAGATGATGCAACAGCTTCTGAGGTTTGGCCATCTACAATAACAGGCGATACATAGAAAGAAAACGAGTGACATTGTATAATATGGCAATACAGCTAAACGGACGAAGGCTACAAATTTGAAGAGAAGAAGTAGTGTAGCTCAACCGGGATTAGTTTTCGACCATTTAAATCCAGTGCAAACAATGACCAGCCAGTTTGCTCCCATGCTGTCACATGCTCTCAACGGTCTGGGAATACGACATTTGTCTCAAGGGACGAACAGGATTTAATGTTGTTCGCGTATCAGGAACTTTGCTCTCGTTGGACAATGTTGCTAGTTTCGAAGCATGCATGCAAACGACGAACGTCTGTGCGGACTTTGCTAGATACAAAAAGATTTAGGTATTTTCATTTACGCTACCCTGCGCACTTCGCCGTCGATTGCAACGACCCCCCAGGGACTAGTAAAGTCAACAACGAAAATACCATAAGTAACACTACAATATATTCAATGATAATTGTATATAAAGCAGAGTCCCTGGAACCGTAACTATATGACTTATAATAACAATGGTTTTCTGCTGCGCATTGATATTTCCTATTTGTGGCAATTTGTGAACAACGTGAGCGTCCGCATATTGACACTTAATGAAAAAGTCGTCTACCAAGAAACTACAAATTGTGGTGACATTACGCACCTGTGTGGTCATCTTTATATCAACTGACAGAAAGCATGTCTTAAGAAGAATGTGTTTTTTGTGTTCAATTCATCTTTTACGTGAACAGCTTTGTCATGGGCAACAATCAATGCAGGCCGTAGTGTTTTACCTTAGTGGGATCCTTCCCCGAAAATGCCCCACCGCCATGTGCTCCCCATCCTCCGTAGGTATCGACAATAATTTTTCGGCCAGTCAGTCCTGCGTCACCCATTGGTCCACCCTCTATAAACGTACCGCAAGGATTCACATGTATGATTGTCCGCTCGTCCAAATATCTAAAAAGCCAGACACGCAAGAGATTCCACATAATTACTGAAAATTTCCCAACTTAATTGTCTACATGCATCTTGCTAACAGCCATAAATAAATTAGATACATAAGCTTGAAAATACGTAATACCAAGTGTAAACCACGCGCATTGTCGCTTCGGCGTTATATTCGCTGTTTTTTCCGATTGGTGACGGTTGAAGTCATCAACTTGTCGAAGCACCATGCACAATAGTTCTGTGCGAAAGCTTTCGTTAATCTTATGTCTTATACAGTAAAGTGAATAATATCAAACAATACAAGCTTTATAAATAAGCACAACGGGAGCGGCTATGCATACCGTTTTGGTATGACAGCTTTTATGACTAGCTCTGACACCTGTTCCCTTAGTTCTTCAATGCTGATTTTTTCACTGTGTTGTGTCGATGCAACTACCGTATGCACCCTCAAAGGGACAGCTGCTCCATTTTCAAAACGGTATTCACATGTCACCTATAACGTAGCATAAAATTAAAACGGCATACCCATTCAGAATATGGTAGATATCGCATCAGATCACATCCGATTTTTACAATTCCTTTTTTAGAGAAATAATAATAGTAATATTTTTATTCTTTTAAAGCTTTTTTAAAGACCGCAGTTATTACACAGACACTGGCTGACTCAGTCCAAATGCCAGGCAGCATATGACAGCTACAGACTCAGCGGAAATGGCTCCTACCTGCGTCTTACAATCCGGGCGCGCCCACCAAAACGTACCACTGCGGCGAAGTTCAGCTAGCCGCTGATTCATTTTATGCGCGAGTACAATCGTCAATGGCATGCACTCGTCAGTTTCATCCGAGGCGTACCCGAACATAAGACCCTGATCGCCGGCACCGATTGAGTCCTCGTCACGATTCTTGTGCACTCCGCTTGCAATATGCTGGCTCTGCTGTTCAATCGTCACGACGACGTTACACGTCTTGTAGTCGAAGCCCTTCGATGCACAGTCATAGCCGATGTGTTGGATGGCGTTACGGACAACCTGCTGGTAGTCGATCGTGCCGTTGGCTGTAATTTCTCCAGCAAGAAGTACCATGCCAGTCTTCGCTGTGGTTTCGCATGCTACCTTGGCGTTCGGGTCGACGGCAAGATAGGCGTCGAGAACGGCGTCACTGATTAGGTCGCACATTTTATCCGGGTGGCCCTCACCAACAGACTCGGAGGTGAACAAAAATGTGCTGTCATCGCCAGGTAACTCCTGATGGCCATCGACGGAGGGACCGGATGGATAGGCACGATAGGGCATTGTTGCGCACTTTGCTTGAGGTGACCGTAAGAAAACCGTCAAACAGCCGAAGGCTTCTATAAAATATCGTCCTCGGCAATATCTAGTTTTGCAGGACCACACTGTCCATGCATTCAAGTTCGTATAGGAGACACAAAAGTATAGACCACGATAGAGGGCAGCGGCCGCGATAAAGTCCTTAGCCACCGATGCCTGGATCCTGTGCTGTGGTGGCTGGTGTGCCAATATCTGGTCCTATCGTAATTGTCGGGCATGGAGCCTCTTTCACAAGACTTAAGGGCGATGCTTCTAATATTACAAGGGTGTGCGGTATATTTACAAACCCTAAAAAATGCGTTTCCAAAAACTGTTGAAAGTTCTAAAGTAACAAGTGCAGATAACCCATAAGCACGTCTTACGAACACGTGTAGTTTCAAGACTGTTCAATGGAGAGTCATTTGTTCAATAAATTATACAGCTCTGCAAACGTGTATAGAAAAAATTACGCTGTCATTAAAAACTACATATGGAGGAGAAGCACAAACATACTTTCTAAAAGCGTAAGCTAATAAACGGAACTTGGGCTTATTCGTGTGGACAGGACTGTATGCTGCCGCAATACCATTACGGTTCCAATACGGAATACTAGAAGCTTTGTTGACCCTTCAGTGCTACTGCTAATGCTACTAAGCTTGCGCATGCGGTAACTATGAAAAAAGGCACTATCATCACAATGGATACCTCAATTCTGATATCAGTTGTTAGCCTCTGGCCATTAAGTATTGTCATTTAGCATAAGGCATTGTTGTCTGGGACGCGTCTCATATTTGTTTTAAGCAGCACTTTGATAGCCAAGAGCAAAGCACAATAAAGATGAGACAATGACTCTGCGTACAAAATTAATGAATTATTTTATTAATAACTATCATATGCTGCTAGTCCCTTCGTAAGATTCAATGTACAACACCTTGCATAGGAACGATGCAGCACCGTAATGACACGTTCACAGAATTTTGAGTGACACTTGTAACTAAGGTGAGATACAAATTGATCCAGTTTTGCAAAAGTAATCTACCGAAGGCCGCATAAGTCGCTCCACTGCCAACCGAATCCGATGGTTACTTGAGATCAGGTCGCGACCACTATCTCGATAGCATCTCCAGATAAAAACGAAGGCTCGGTAGTCACTCAAATATCGCTGTTCTTGATACAAAGAGGTGACCAATACCTTTGGCAGTGCCTAGATCTGTTGACAGATATCAATACGTTTACGGTACAAAAAGCCGGGAATAAGTTTTCTCGGTCAACGGGATTATTCGATTGAAATGATGTCAAATTATTGCCTCATTGAACATAACTAGTCCCTGCTTCTGCATGTGTACTACAGATATTGGCTAGCAAATGTAAGTGATTATACCTCACAGAACCATACAAGTACATCTGTGAAACGCAATTCTGCCGCATTTATGCTTCTACAAATGGATGGATTTTTTGGGGTTTGTACTACGGTATACACCTTAGGTGTAACAAAGACACTTTTTAAGATAGTGCTAATCTTAGTTAATAAAGTAATACGGTCTAGAAATCAAAACAACTATAATAACAGAATACAGCACAGAGTACTAGTGCGTTCATATATATATATATATATATATATATATATATATAT
>MNPL01000066.1:0-26333 GCA_002081605.1 Tropilaelaps mercedesae
ATATATATATATATATATATATATATATATTCACATGGAACAGATAGCTCTTCTTCAGCAGTATATACAAGACGAGTTACATTCATCGAGTCTTCTCAAACGTGAAGCGCCTTTCTGGCATGTAATAAACTGTATCCCTCTTTGCTCAGTAGTGGAAGGCCGGTTTTGCAAATCGGAATATCGGATTTCAACTCCCAGATGGGGCAAAAAGTATTCGCAAGGTACCTCCCTACTTTCTTTTAGGGTCTTCGAGGCCGGTCTACAATAAGGAAAGCACGCCCTGTTAGAGGAGTAGCTCTTAGTCCGAGGACTCAAAAGGGCGTCGTTGAAGAAGCAACGGCATCGGCGGGCGAACGCAGAAAAAGCGACCAGCTGAGGGGTGCAGATGCGAGGTCCAAGAATGGACTGGACTGTCCCCGCTGTGGCGCAAGCGGCACGAGTGGCACGAGGGTCTGCGTCGCTAGCAGCAGTTTTACCCCAGCGGTAGTGGCAACGACGGGAATGGCACCAGTGGCAGAATCCGCATTAACAAAAGCGGGCTGGGCAGTTAGGTTGCTCCCGGGACGCCAATTATAACAGTTTTTATTTTTATGAGCCATCGCTTTAACTCCAACGGCAAGGAAAAACGAGAGAGAGAAAGAGAGGGAGAAGAGTGCTGAAGAAGATACATACGAAGTGGCGGGACCGAAGACGAGATGGACAGGGAAACTTGCTCATACAGAGGAGACGTGGGAAACTACGGCGGAAGAAGAGCCAGAAGAAATAGAACGTGACAAAGGCGGGAATGAGTCAAATGAACGCGGGTGGAGTATGGCAGAGGCTGATGATTGGAAAACAAGGAACTGAAGATATTAAGTTAGGATGGGAGAAAATGACGAAAAAGAAAGAGTCGCATACAATGTATGCACGTACATCCAGCCGGAGTGAACGACGGTGAAAGATCTTCTGAAAGCCGATCAGCAAAAGTGAAGAAAGCAGTAGAGAGCGATCTAGTGGGGGCAAGCGATAAGATGGACGGAGACAGAGGAAAAATGCGAAGCGGATAGATCCCCAGCTTGGTGGTGAGAGAAAACCAAAGGGAAACTGCGTTGGTCTAGTGAAGTCGAGAGAAAGGAGCCCCGCTGATTTAAGGCTCTTCATACAGGGAGGACACGAACAGGAGGCAGACACTACATTCATTGAAGGACAAAACTGGGAAATAGTCGGGAAAGTACAGAGAGGGGATGGGCAGAGGGGAGAAGGACGAAGCATCAAAGGAGCATCGTAACTGGCGGGAGGGGCGCATGTTAGAGACACAACAGTAAAACGTAGCAAAGGGGAAACTTTCCTTGGAGGTGTAAGAGGAGAGCCGAAGGGGAAATCGTACAAGGACAGAGGAAATCACAGCTTTAAAGTTAAGTGTATGAAGTCTGCGTGCTGTTGGTGGTGCCGACGCTGTCATCGTACGTTTGTTTCTCCTGTGTCTGGGCACAAGTGACTGTGTCCGTTCGTTTGCACTAGCAAAGCGACAGACTTAGGGGCAAGTGTGTATCTGGAGCAGGGAGGGAAGGCAGAGTAGTTTACTCGGGACGCAAAGAGACGCGTAGACGCACCCGAAGAGATACAACGAAAGGAGACGCGCCCACGAAACGACTACTCGAAAAAGTAGTGGTGTACGGGCAATGATAGGAGATGATGGTAGGAGGATGGGAAAGGGGTCGGTGGTCGTGAGGATGTTCTTCTAGCCCGAAGCGACGTTGCTTAGCCCCCATCGCTTCGTTTCCCGAAGAAAAGCCGCGATGGCGGTGGAGTGACATTAAATTATGAAACGCTGTGAGTGCAACCACACTCAGAAGTCCTCCGGTGGCGCCGGCACCATCATCGAGCCAAATGTTCGTGCTGCCCATTCTCTCTCATAGAGGTTACGCGCAAAGCCGGAAAATGCAGGAGCCTCTCCCCCACAATTTAACGTGGCCACAGGAGAGCTGCCAGAGTAACTTTTACTCGGTTTGCAAGCGCCTGACCGAACGGCTGAGGTCTTCGCCTTCTCCCCCCTCGACAGCGGCGCGTACATTGTTCTGTAGAGAAGGAAACGGGGGAAAAGATTTGTTTTGGCGCCGGGGTAGCCGAAAATTGACTGCAGATTGCTTTGGTACAAGTCCATGTCAATATCACGGCTAGTCAATGAATAACCTTACGCTTTAAAATATGAATAGTTTTAGAAATAAACGCACTTGAGTACAACTTATCGACTAGCGAAGAATATAGAATTAAAATCCAGTAAATGCATCGTTCTTTGCGCAATTTCACGTTTAAATACACATATATAGGTTTATCTATCGTAAGAGTCCCTGCCAGAAAGTAGCTAACTGCGATATAGCCATTCAAAATTGAAATACTTGTTTTGTCATTGTACGCCACATCGCTTGATAAAACAGCTTTCTAAGATGAGACCACTTTTTAAGTCCACACACAGAACATTCCACAACAACAAGTGTTAACCTTATCATCGATTTATGCCTATATATTCCGAGGAGAGTGTTGGGCACTTTTGCTAAATAAATTTCGAATTTTCGATTTAGCAGAATGAGACAAATATCTTATTAACATTATCAAAATGAGGCCTCAGAAAATTTGTTCAAAACATATTTACTTTGAAAGAGATTCGGCTTCTGGCATACATGACAGTTCTATTTCCTGCTTTTTTCATTTGTGATCTTCCCAAGCAGTTTGAAAAAATTAAATTAATTTTTTCTTAATTACAATTTTAGTTAAAATAAAATAAACTGATTTTTGTTCATCTCTAGCTTTAAGCTTGTTTTCTAGTAGTGGTAATTTTTAGTTTGTTCGCTTTTGTTAGTTTGTGAATTAAATTTTTCTTAATTCAGGGTGCGTATTATATATATTCTGAAATAGCTGCTTGTATTCTGTCGAGAAAAATAGTGTGTTGCGACTAAACGAATCGGTAGAATCTCAGCTATCCGAGACTGCAGAAGCCTTTGGTGCATTTTGAGCTTCTCCACTATAAACATAAAAAACACAAATTGCTATATAAAACTTGTGGCTTATCAACTATTTGAATCAACTGCGCAAACTATAGACGTTTCTAAAAAAACGTTTTATTGCTCCTTTGAATTCCCAGAACCTGCTAACAACAACTGCCTGCATTCAGTTGACAAGGCAACCAGCCTTTATACGCCATTAATGCGAGGTGGTTGTATAATCAGCTTTTCGGATTTCATGTGATTACAGCGTATAAGCTCCGATAAATTTTTTAAACACAAACACTAACTCTTTAAAAAAATTATATACTCGACTCGAGTTTAGGCTCTTCATTCGGATAAAAACAATTTACTCATACTTATTTTCGCAAGTGTTTGTTGTACTTTTGAGAAATAAGTAAATGAAGGAACCTACGTTAGGTCGAAACTACTACGTTCAAAAATGCCCACGAACATTTTTGCAATGAATAGTTTACTTCGATGAGAATTTTTTAAGTTAAATACTGTTTGAAAATCATTCGGCTACTCGTCTCGAACTTACCAGAAATGGTGATGCATTTAAAACGATTGAAAAACTTGTAGCGTGTAGCTTGATGTAGCTTGTGTGGTTGATTTATGCAGCCAAGGAACGATAGCTCCTACGTAGAATTCTATTTTACAGATCCATGTTCTTTTGTGCTGTAGGAAAACAACAAAATTCAGGAGGTTTAGGAAAAAGCTGAGATTTGGCCGGTTCTGTTGGTTGCAGCAACGCCTGAATCTCTGTTTTAGTTTGAGTAGAAATATGAGGTAGACATTTATACTGTCTTGCATTAAAGTGAACTGTATTTCTTTACCGAATATGAAAAAACGTTTTCTGGAAGAAGTGGCACCTAAGGAATCGGCATCGAAAAAATATGGTGTGCCTAATTTAAACCGTCGAGAAGCCGCATATTTATATATATATAAATAATTTTTGATTGATATTATCAAGAATTAGGAAACGCTGCAAAAATATAATCGCACGTTTGTTCGTCTCGATTTTTACTGATTTAATGGTGGAAATCACTTTGTTTGAATATAATTCAAACCCACAAAATACAATTCTCAATTCTGTTTCAAGTTTCAAACGGGTACTCTTGTACTACGTCTCCTGAACTAAGCTAAGACTCAAAATCAGGGCGTCCAAGATCAAAGGTCTTGTTCGGGTTCCGCAAACATCGCCGTGAACAAAGCATTTTAATGTATCTCTGTCGAGTGAATGGGAAAGAATAAGGTCCCTCGTGGCATCCACTATGAGTGAAAATCCGGGCACAGAATTGACTAACAATAGTTGGTGAAGCTTGTGTGGTCACGAGTGAGTCAAGCAACCTTATCGTTCAGGGAAGTGCTCCATACTATCACACGAGACGGCCGTCACAAGACAGCTGAATTGCGAACGCAATTGGAAGCTAGATACTATATGTAACATTGTATCAGCTCGTACTTCAAGGATCGTTCTGACAGCGCCTGTGTCTTGCGTAGGGCTTGCTCATCAAGGCTAACGAGTCTCTTATCTTACGAAAGCTAAGTCTGTGGGCGAGCAAGCTTGATGGCCAAAATGTCCCATTTGCTAGTATTTGCCGCTAACCATTGGCAGACGTCGGAGAAGTAGTCAACCAAAAGCTGTTAACTCAAGCAAAACGGGACAACTACGCTTTGGGAAGTAGAGACAGTCAGAGTTGACTATTTTCGCGCAAAAAACGTCAAAACCGCAAGTACGACGTACTCATCAAAGAACGCCGACCTTATAGGAATACGCCATATACAATGTATCCGTTTGCCACAGATGGCGCAGTTGCCAGTGCGTCAGGACGTCATACATCAATCGGAAGGAAGATTGATGTCGAATTACTATAAAGGCGGAGAAATATATGGATGTACATATACTTCCCGGACAGTAAGTTTACACTAGCGTTGTTAGAATTGCTAGCCTAGCGTGTGTACACTCCTATCTTTTGCAAAACATTTTTTCAGTGTGCCAGCTGCGACCAAGCCGGGGCCTCAGACGGTGTGATATTTTCGTACTTTTTGAATCCGCACGAGTCTTGTACGCTTGTGCATACACATAATTGGCTCGAGCGAGGTGTGCATGAATTAACATTTGCCAGTGCCTAAAATAGCGAGGTAGTAACGAGGCATGCGGCAGATTGTCTAGGTGACGTCGACACGTTCTGATAAATTATATATATTTTTAGTAGAACATCTTCAATACAGTCTGGCGCTCCCGCAGCGGCGTTTTTGGCCGAACGGGGCCAACATACCTGAACAAGATTCGAAGACCTAAAGAAACACGAGTACGTCATAACAGATAAAAACAAATAACTCCCGGTTGATGTTACGGTCGTCAGTTTCGTTTATAGAGAATTCCACTCAGTGAAGAAGAGCCCTCCACGGCCTTATGAAGATATCTATTTCGCCGGACAGCGATAAGTGATAGAGAAGTGCTTCGTGATTAGAAGTTCGACAAAAATCGCAGCTTCTTTCTCGAGCGAGGTCGAAACGAAAAACTTCGATAAAAAGAACTAAAATCCTGCCTGCAAAGTGCTGCCCGAGGGCCAACTGGACTACCTCAAGGGACCCTCACACTGTTTGGAGAGGGATATAGCTCTTAACACTACGTCTACGAAATGATCTGCTTATTAACGAATTCTCACTCTGGAACTATCAGACGCCGGACGTCTGATAGTTCCAGCCACGTAACGAACCGCCACTCGCAAATTAATCCCTCTTCTTTCATCATGAGTTCTGTCAAACGCCTACGCAAAGTCTACAAGTCACTGTGTAGATATTGAAACGCTTACTAAGCAGAAAAGTTATACAACCAGCCGGTCGCTGAATGGCCGAAGAAATTATGCCTGCTCGCCTATCTTCATATGCAGCGCAGTTTCGAAAACTCGATAGCGGTTGATTCCTCCAGGGTAGGCAGGGTGGCGTCCGCTTTTGTTCACGACAGCCTTGAAGCGCCTATGAGTAGCGCGCTTCGTACGTAGACAGCCTTGGCGTTTTCTGCTCTACTGCATTGTAGCCACATGACTAGGAGGGAACACGTGTGCTGATCGTCTTCATAGACCTTCCCACTGGACACTTAGCTTCGCCATAAAGGACATGATGACTTTTAGAGCTTCCCGCAAAATCGCGATTGACAATCGCTGTCTACGTGTAAAGTAGTACGCGGCTGTCGGCGAGGTCGTTGCCAAACCGTAGGTGCGCACCAAACTTCGACGGCGGTGGATTCATTCTCAAGTGAGTTCACTGGCAAACGTCGAGTACCACTGGTGACCACTCTACCCGCTCTGTTTAGCTACATAAAGAAGAAAACGCCTCCACCGTATGCCCATCCAGACGGATTCCTGTCCTTAGTAACTCAGGCTTTAGGACGACGGATAGCAGGTGGGGTCGTTGCAGACTTTGCCGACAGCCGTGAGGCATCGTTTAACATAGCCGATCTCTTTGTCAGGATGTCTTCCTGCATTCCACTGTGTCATTATGAAGGCATCACTTCAACGTAATTCAGTTGGAGCGCAATTTGCGCTACTAGAAAATCATTTAGGGGTCATCTGAGAGCAATCAGTACGCGTTCATTTTAACACTATGATAATAGTACCAAGCACACTGTTGGGCAACTTAAAAATGTAGTAAAATAATGGCTACATAATACGATGTCACATGATGCTCTTAAGTGATGACCAAAGAAACATTATATATATATATATATATATATATAAAATCAACTGCTTCATGTTTTTACGTTTTACGTGTGATATGATTTTATCACTTTGTTTTTGGAGTTTGCAGGATTATTTTGTGACGCTCCACAGAAATCGCTAGTTTTTGCCCCGAATACAATATAGATTAAACTTCGTCTGAAAACCTCACTTTTGTAAACTGTCAGAAGTGTAATGTAGCATGCTGTAGTATTAACATATACACATACAAAGAACAAATGTATTTTAGGTCTCGTATGGATAATAAAATCACAATTGATTCTGTTGGTATAGTTTCGAACGAACTACGTTTATCTCACAAAGAGCCAATTTGTTAAGCAACGATGGTGCAGGTAGAATGACTACAGACAGATGTCGATCTCAAGAATACATTTATCCTGGTTCGCACGCTATAAATCAATTGTATGTTTATTGAACTGCATTGCTTAACGTTTTCTATCTATGCACACACACACACACACACACACAGTGTTTTTCTCAAAATAATCTACTAATTAACATAAATACGAGCTTAAGCACGGTGATCTGCATGATTCCGCGAACATTATCGATACAACATCAGCTTTTACCGATTACGAAGCACAGGGACGTGCATGTGCGCAAAAACCGCGATGTCATCCGAGAACATCGCCGCATTCACAAAAAAAATGACATGCTTTTGTATCCTCTGGATAAATCCTACCGGCAGAATCAGGTTACTGTTGTTGCCGATGCAGGGCTATAGAACTATGGACATTGATTAAATTACGGAGACAGTTTTATTTCGCGGAACGACTGAGACGGACGCATACCCATGAGTAATGTCCAATATCGAAAATGTCTGTACGAAAAATGTCCATTTTGCAAAGTGTCATTGACAGAATCACGATAGTGTAGCCACGTGTGGTTGCCGTTGATCGCTTCGACTCGGTCCTGTCATTGCTGCGTTTTCTTGTGAACTCGTCCTGTCAGGTCCCGTTGCAACATCGAACCCTCTCGATCCCAATGGACTATCACAATTGTCCGAAGGTAAACACCGCCCATCGGATCGCATTGACAAGGCGAATATCCGTCCCTCGTTGTGACGCCGCAGAGTTTTCGCTTCGTCATAATCACGTCAACGGTTCCGGGCGTTCGCTTTCGATCGAGGAGCTGTCCGTCGCCGTCAACAAAAATGAAATTGTCCAAGTGCAGACAAACAAACAGACCCGAAACGAACATCACCCGGAGCAGCAGCAGCAGCGGTTCTGCCCGGCGACGAGTGGAGGTCGGATTTTACATTAATCCCCCGTTAATTAATAGAGACCCGTTTTTTTTCTAGCTAATATCCGCCTTAATATTTATTAACAGAGAGTGCAACGGACCAGCCGACAGGGCTGCCACCGCAGCTGCCTAGAACGCCAGCCGGCCGGCAAACCAGCGACCCTTTGCCATGCGGCGACGCCGACAACGGTAACGGCTATAGCCAGTGCAGCTGTCTGCAAACGGCCAACAGCAGCGAGCGGTGTAGCCCGGCCGGGAAAAGCGGCAGCAAATATTAATTATGACTTTCCAATAGAGCGTTCAGCCTTTGCGTCGCCTGCACCTTCCTTCCCCTTCGACACACCAAGTCCATAGCCGGGCCTGCAGAAATCCTCGCGGCCGCGATGCTCCCGACGGTTGTCCGCATAGACCGAAGTATGCGCACGAAGCCGCCAGCAACGAACCCCCGGACTAGCTTGGACCAACCGGTAACGACACGTGGGGAGGCCGGGGGCTGCCGGCTTCTGTCGTCACCGTTCTGTCGCTCGCTCTTGTCAACAAACAGCGAAGTCGCTTCGAACGGACGCAGGCATGTTTGTGCAGAGCCTAGCAAGAGGACTAGAGGATGGGGGGGGCGAGAGATAGGATATGGGCATAGAGAAAACGTGCTATGTCGCGGACGGAGCAGAATCTCATTGGCTGCGTCGTAGTGCTACACTCTCCGTGGATAGGCGGTTGACTTTGCGAAGGCTTTCGACAAAAGGGCGAAGGGGTCAGACGAGAGCACGCGTACCCTGTCTCGCCCTTGGCGCAAACGGTGCTTCTCAGCCCGGTTCTCGATTGGTCCGCCCGGTCCGCAGGTCCAGCGCGGTATGGTCCAAGGAACGTTCCATCTTCTTCCATGTGGAGACGATGCGGAATGTATGTTAACGCGGACAGGGAAACCTCGCCGAGCGCTCGGCCCCCCAAACGTACTAAATGACGACGACCACATCGGTTTCCAGCCAGGCAAAGGTGTTGTAAGGAGTATACGAGACCGACACGGGAGAGGAGGGAGATGACACGGACAGAGGATTCGATCGGGGCGTGACGGAAAAGCAGAAGCACGCTGAGTCGGGAGCGAGCGTTTGTTCCCCTCTTCCCATCACTCTGTGTGTCACTACAAAAGGCAAAAGGGGGCGGCCCCGTTTGCCAGGAGTGTCACACGCCCTTGTTCCTATGATATCATCGTAAAGCGCTTAGGGCCGTCAGGGCCTGTCCTCGGTTGTGGGGGGGGTACGTCGACGCAATCACTCTGGCTCCATCCTCCAATCGCTTGGCACCTCTCAACATTCTCACGCCAGGTTCTGAGGTGCTCCAAAGAGTTCAGGCTCTACAAGAATGAAGAAGGGGGAGGAAGAGAGGGACGACGAAGCGCGGACAGCCACTGAGCGTTTGTGCACGCAGCATAATTCTTATTAATGATCACCCAAAAGCGAGTTTCGCATAGTCGTGGCTGTTCGTCCGTTCGCCCCACTTTGGACGAACGACGGACGCATCGACAGAATCTTGGCCGCGGAACACACAAAGCGATTGGGGGCCGAGAAGTTTGAAAATACGGGTGGACGTCAATGGACGAGGCTACGAACGCCGGAGGAGGCCTCGGGGCTTTTGAAAAGTGTCAACGCCAGGGGAGAGATACGGAACAAGGGCAGGCAGCTGAGTACGCCTTAACTCTGACGGTTAATCCACGGAGCTTGATGAACCTCTAGCGACAGGCGACTCGATGATAAGATCCCCCGTAAAATAGTCCGGGGGTTGGCTTATTACACCGATGTATGACGCAACATGTAACAAGCGTCATATATGTGTGTGTGTGTGTGTGTTCGTTGATGTGAACAACCTCTTTCAGGGAACCTTTATGTTTAATAATATCGCAAGCTCCTTTTATGTGAATATATTTGCCGGGCTCATTCACAAAAAGTCAAGGCGAATTGCATTCGTATGAGGTGCCCCAGTACTTCTATCGGGGAGGACATTTCGAGTCATGTAGTGCATTTAAAATCCACTATTTCAGAGATATGGCTTTTCGGCTATAACTTAACAGTGGCGACGGACAAGCTGAGGGTAGAACAGACCAAAATCATAGGGATATAAACGTCTCGCAAAAGTCGCTTTTGTGTCTTTCGAGTTCGTTTGTGTTATTCCCCTATTTCGGCCGTGCATCTTCGCACCGTGTTTGAAACCCATCGGATTTGCTTATTACAGTTCCTCTAATATAGCTGGAAAGATAGGGAAAAGGCAGCATAACAAGCAACAAACTTCGGTGATTTAAGCGAATGCAAGCCTAGAACATTACAGTTTGCAATTCGAATAGTTACATCTACTCGACGCTCTCGAGTTGGTGATCGGGTTCATTTACTGGCAGGCATTTACTAGCAGAAAACTGTTCAGTGTCCATGCCTAGTTTGGAGGCAACGCTAAGCCTTCTAGGCCACTCCCCACGATTCTATGCTAGGCCAACATTGAACGTGAAGGTCAGACAGCACCATCGAAAGTCTACATGATAAAATCATTATTCGTGACGCCAAGCTGGCCGAGTTTAGTACGATTGTGATGAAAATAATTGACTACCTTGGCTCTACATTGATCTTCACTGCGTGTCGCTCTGGTCGGTCTAGAGACCGAACACGTTAAGTCAATCTTAACGGCGAGCGCGTACGTTTTACGCCAGCCGACCATAGAAGTTCTGCTGTCTTGCCTCAGTTTTATCTTCTGCTTCCGTACAGTTGTTGTTGTTGTTATTGTTGTTGCTGCTGTTGCTATTGTTGTTGCTAACGTCAGCATGTCGTTGTCTCCGGGAGGAGGGGTGCAAACACGCGGTGCATTTGTGCAAGCTGCAAGCTTTCTGCATGGCTAGAATTATCCCCTGCGCACGCACATGTAGATGTGGATACGTGTCGATGAAATATAAATAAAGCAGAATCTATTGCCACGACTACTATTTTTATCAACATCGCCATTACTCAGCCCGATCAGACGGGTGCCGCCTATTCGTGAGTGGATTATTTCGCATAGTCTAAAGGGTAGTATTATTAGTTGGTAACAGAGGACAGCACCTGACACTATGACTACGCTAATACGCAACGAAAGACGGGTTTCTGTCAACATCATTATCGCTCGAGACGTCACGGCGGCGAAAGGCGATAAAGCGTGACTCCGTCGTTAGCCCGTCGGACCTAATGCCTCGCGCGGAACGGGCCGTCCGTATAGTAGGGCGCCACTCCTTTGCATCTATGAAAAGATAACCCTTAACGACACTCACCTATTCTGGAACATTTGTGTACTTACAGAGCCGCTAAGTCGCGCAGAATATCCGGGGTTGACGAAAGACCTGTCCTGATATTGAATCACCACTCAATGCTAAACAAACATTGCCTTGAGTGATTGTGTCGCCGCCAACAGCGTCGGCTTCGTTTGGCCGGCGTAGCCCAGCACCGTCCTGCAGTCAGGTCGATAGCACAAAAGGGTGTCAACATCATCAGGCCGCCACATGACCCCCACGCCTGATGTCCGCAATGGCCACCATCAACACCGATGCGAAGGACACGGCTATACAAAAACATCACTTCGCAAAACGCACGTCGACGGAATGGCGTCACCGGACGACTCGTTTGTATTGAAACGCTGTCGGTGCCTATTGACGTTAGGTTAGACCATAATGGTAGGTTACATGGACGGCGAGTCGGCTAGTTTACTGCTACCTACTTCGGTTGTGCTGGCCATATGTTTTTATTTCGTGATGTTTCTATCGATTTGTCACAAGTAGGTTTAAGCGGCCGTGGTCGTCATACGAGCTGAAAAGGTGGACAGCTTAGCCGACCTGGCCGAATTGTGCCCTATGATAAGTTATACACGGAAGTAAATTCAAGTTATCGTTCAAGCTTGTGCTTAATTCGGTGACTTTGGTTGTGTGAACTCTCCAGGCTAATGTTTCTGACAAGGCTTAAACTGAGTTGTTTTTTCCACTGGTTTGTGCCTCGGTGCCGTCACCTGATTAAGGTAATTTTTACCTAGAAAGTAATATTAGAGCTGGTTCAGAGCTGAGTAAAACACAAAGACAAATAGAACGAATAAAAATAGTACTTTCATATTATTTAAAAATTTCTAGTTGCTCATAGATAAGTTGCCCTGGTGCAGTAAGTTAAGGTCAATTTAGTGAAAGTGATTGCCGAATTAAGTCTGTTTAACATATAAACTTCCATATCTACGTTTACATCGCTCTCAGAAAGTTTCTTCCTCCTTCGAGAGTAGTCACTAGTTTCTAGTTGAAATGTTTTTCTTTCTTTTGGAAGTAGTCTAGTTTTTTTCTAGGCTAATCGTTTTTAAGCTTGATCAATCTAAGTGATTGCTGTCATCCGTGACTCTACGAGTAAAAACCGATGCCAGTCTTCGATTCAATCGAGTTGTGCAACCATTTACCGATTGTCCTTTCCCCGATAATATGTCCATGTCTGTGAAACAGCTTCCTCTTCTTCGTGGAAAGCCATTTAGTTTATAAGCGAGCAATTTGTTTGCTGTGAGGCGTTAGAAACGAGTCTCTACGGTCTATCTATTGTTGACTACAGCAAATGTTCCTCCTCCATCGGTGCTGACTCGTTCTGTGCTAACTTACCACAGCAATGCCCCTTGTTGATGGCGACGCTTCATGTCGGCGGATGTCAGGCGTGTTTGCAACCGCCGGAAGCAATCTTACTAGTCGAGACTAACCACTTTGATCGTTATTCGCTACGAAACGATGCTCGAAAATGCCAAGCAGTGAGCTATTTTCATATTCCTCCGATGATGATGATGATGATGGGTTGTGTCTTCCGGAACGCATCGGCTATTCGGTGCCATTTGGCCCTCTACTATTTGACACTGACGTGCTTAGTTAAAGCAGAATGTCACGTACTTGAACGTCATTTGTGGCCACGTGTCGATGTAGTTGGATCCTTTCTCAACAAGAAAACGATGTCTACTTATACGGCTCACTACCTCGGCTAGGTTCTGACTACAATCGAAATCGACATATCAAGTTGATAGATGTCTGCCCCGAGACAGGCTGGATGTTTGTTCGGATGGACACAATGGCTGACGGCATAGAATGCAGGTAAAATGACATGGCACAGTATCGTGACAATAACATCCTCATCGAGGAGTAAATGTCTGATCACTCTCACGTAGAAGAACACCGAACACCTAAACAACGGTAGACGGTGTGCACAATTCCCTAGTGAACGGACTCTTTGCCGAGATGTTACACGCTCGAAGCTCGGAATCGCTGCTACAAGACGCCGCCGCCGAGAACTTGAGGAAGTGTCACGTAGACGAAAAGTACCTGTCGCCGGCGAGGTTAGAACTTGCGAACGCCAACTTTTCGGCTAACCAACAAGCTTAAGTCGGTGAATTTCCGCTGCGAAAAAGGACCTGCAACCCTTACGAATGGCCTTGGCAATCATAGATGATGTAATGGCCTTGACAAGAATGAAGACACATCACTCGTATTCCGCAGTTAGGTCTACTGATTCGAGCACCGAAATGCACCCAATTCGAACAATATCGTTAGCGAGCGCATTTCAATTCATGGACACTCTCGCACACGTTGCATCGACCCTATGACAATAGTGGTGGCCCTCGTTAATGAAACAAATGCTACTACATCTGAAAACGTCTACTAATAATAGGCCCATGGTAATAATACTCGTGCCGTACTCGGCCGTCAGCAGAGGTAGGAGCATGCAGAAAGTGCGCGCCTGTCGGATTGAAAATGTCCTACGAGGGATCAAGGCGGTATGAATAATGAATATGAGAATGGCAGCTTCCAGCTAGGGGGGCTCGATTAACCCAAGGGGTGAGGCAGACTGCTAATTAGAATTGAATTGTGTTGCTTCTATGTCTGTGGTTTACTCGTGGCCGGTCAAACAACTCCGGTATCTATGATGAGTAAATAGTATAGAGTAAATAGTCGTACTTTTAGAGGACGCTTTCCCAGCCGGTTAACAAGCTCGTCACATAAACGAGCAGGATTACTCTATGCTAATCGATCCATGGCCCATTTGAATCCCGTGGGTGGCCGCGTGTCTCCTGTACGCCGCAGTTGGTCTGTTTGGCTGACAGATTCGAGGGGGTCGAGACCGAGGGGTGCAGGAGGTCGAATTGCAACGCGCGACATTGGCCGTCAGTTCAAGACCCCTACTCAAAAATGGCCCCGATCTTACGTGCGAATAGTACTGCTTGCTCAAATTGTGAAAGGGTGTTACAAACGAAGATAATTAGAGAGGATGTCTTCTAGATAGACAAGGAGGAAAATAACAACGTTCATATGGAAACAACGTGCAAAGCCGTGTATTGATGTGGGGTAGGGTCTTCGGTTGAGACCGTTTCAGAAATGCTTACGCATCTCATGCGCACGACCTGTACAAATGTGTGTATGTATACGCATACGTACGCTTTAGTAAACGGATTATACTTGAAGCCTATGCTACAATTTAACGCATCGAAATCGACAAGCATGTCGGTGTTGTTGTGGTGAGTTGCAGCGTGACGTTAGCCCGCGTCATTTGTGCTTGTCTGCGGCGCTGTATTAAGGTCACGCGTTGCCTCTCTAGTTGAGGCTGTTTGTTTCTCCTTTGAGTTAACTTGGAACAGGTTCTTTCTCAATTCTCTATTTTACAGCAGTCTTTGTCCCCGAATGTCGGATGGTTGAAGGCGAAACAACGAACGGAAGCGAACGTCGGCAAGATGGCGGCACCGCCGGCGCTTGTGTTGCTCCAGCCGGTGTATAACACAGTCAGCGTCTACGTTCGTCCGTCCGTCCGTCCGTCCGTCCGTCTTCTGTAGCCCACCACGGTAAATATCAGCCAGAGTTAGATCCCGAGCAAGGGGCTTACTCGTTTCCGACTTCCTACTGGCGAGTGTGCGCGGTCCACTTCGGTCTGTACGGCCTAAGGTGAGGCCCGTCTGGCTGAACGCTCGACCAAGCACGTCGATTGCGTCCCGTCGGCTCCCGGTCAGCCAAGCCTAGTTGGGGCGCAGTTTAGCTGGAAACCGAACTCGTCCCCTGACACGCCGCAGAGTCTCTATCGAGCACTGTCCAGACTTAGGCCGGATGCTGGTTGCGCGAAATTGGCTATATGCGAGGTGTATTCCCTTGAGATCGCATAGGAGAGCGATAAAGGGAACGAAAGAGAGAGGCCTACACCGATGCTTGCGGATAAGATGCTGGCGTTCAATCGGATGATGTTCACGTCAGGAGACACGGATTGACAGAACAGTTGTATGGGTGGCCTAGCAGACGATTTGGTCTCGTCCCTTTTGTTATTAATCGAATCGCCCTTAATGATCGTGGAGCAAACAGTCAACGTTTGCCGGGTCTGGATGAGTGCGTGTTCGTTTACGAGCGAACAAAGCAGTATATTATTGTTGTATGACACAGTCATCGGTAATCGATGCGTAATTGTTATTGCTGCTCACACGGGGAACAGGAGGTCCTCCTAGTCCACACTCAGAAGTGCATGCGCACCTGTACAATCTAATCACACACACACACACACACACACACACCTCAAAACGTCCGGGACTTAGCAAAAGTGTCTACGACCGCATAGGGACGTTGCTAAGGAGAACATAGTGAAGCTCTGCCTACTACACCGAGGTAAAACGCAAAGAAAAACTGTCCACCTTGTCGCTCGAAGATTATAAAAATTCTTCAACACGAAGTCCACCATGTAGCCTTCTCAGCGAACAACACGAACGAAACAGGCAAAAAACGACTCGTCGGATGACGTTGTCGGGCTTTTAGTCCCGCTGTGTGCTCGTGAACACAAGTGGCTTTATGCCACAGGCTGTTATTTACGTGTCCACTATCTTCTTCTGCGACTCCGTCGTCCGCGCGGGCTTCCCCGTCGACATTTTGGAGGCCCACCCACTCAGTCTCTTCCATCGTGTCGGCGTCATCCTGTAGTGGCTTAGTCGTCTAACTAATACCAGGGGCGGTCTTCCGTCCGCTCGACGCTTACAGAAATGTCATCTGCATAAACCAGCCGTTCAACTAACGCTCAGAGAACTGAGATGAAAGGCCGCCGTACCAAGTGGATCACCGAACAAAAGGGAAGAGATCGTGTAGGCCAGATCGTGGAGGGTGGCCGTTCCCATTTGCCGATACGTAGACTGCGCGGTCCTTTCACACGGTTCCCATTCGAAGACAGCAACGATTGGGAGTGCGCCGTCGACGGTGAGGTGCAAAACGTTCATCCTGTCGCCACGAAAAATTACGATGCCACTCGTCCCGTACGCGTAGGTAGACTATCGAATCGCTATCGAATCGCGCGCTGTTCTCTTAGTCACGATTGCCTAGACACGAGCATTGGACCGCCATCGAGTCGGAGGTCTTTCACTGACTTCAGAACGAACCGTTAGTTTATGATGTCTGCATGGGCGGTGCGCGACGGCTAATGCTGCCATTCAATAAGCCATAAAATTGATTTCACACTGACATGCGAGTAGACCGCTTTTTTCCTTTGATCAGGTTTTGATCTGTAAACAGTGGCATGTCGTTGGAGTTGGCTCTCGTGACAATGCGCGACGTCGAACGAGCACATTTCGAAAGTCGAAGCAAAGATTCGCGGAAAAACGAGTGGACTAAACCTCATCTGTGTCTTTTCGTCCTCAGCGCCGTTTGATCGCCCTTTGTCGCGCTAAAATCTCGCAACGACTTTACATTCCCTTATAGAACACGCACACACACACACACACACACACACACACACACATGCTGGACGTGAGGCTTCGTAAGTCATGCCGCCTAACATTAATCGGCTTTACGCGTCATTGGCCTCCTATCCTCGTTGATTACCTCTGAGTGAAATGACGTAGGAAGATAGCGCATCTATTTGTGTATGTCCCATCGAATTTTTGACATTATGATGAAGATATGGCGATCTTTTCGAGAGTCATACGAGGATGTTGTCCTTTATATACTCGAGTCTGTGTGTCGACATTTGCATAGACTGTAGGCCCAGTCACTATGCATTGATGCAGAGTCTTGGCGCGGTTACCCGCCAACGAGCAGCAGGACATCATTTCGTGATTTCGTGATTGCACTTTCTTGTCCTTCAAGACGAAGAGATTCGAGTTCTGCCAGTCGAGAGACATCCGCCGGCCAAAGACAAAAGCGCTCGAGGCGGTGAAGCCCTTCCATGAATGGTTTCAAAATGAAGGCTCAGAAGCGATTTTGGTAAGTCGTCGAAATAGAATAGGAAAAAAAGGAACACGATACGAGAATATCTCGTTCCGGCAAAGTTTAATATCCCTCCATTTCACCACTGTCCGTTCAGCGACGCTGGAGGGCATTGAGAGCTGCGCAGCGGGACCCTGAAGAATGTAAATCTTACACTCAATTTCAATACGAACGTCAACACGCACGAGGACGGCTACGATTTTGTAATGACCTACACTTGTGCAACTGAACGTCTTCAGAAGACGCTCAGGAAGAGAACGAGCAGCAGCTATTTCTAACAAATAGATTTCGTGTGTTTGCCGTGCCCACAGCGTGAATACAATCTGGTGACGTCTTTGTTTAAAGAGTTCCGTCCATTGTCAATTACACCTACTGAGACATAATCGTGGATTCTGCCATCTTTTAGCTGATTCAACCGTTGTGGCCTTACATGGCCGAGGAGTGTTTTTTGATGATTTTTTCTAAAGCCGACACGTCATAACGGCATACGAAAACACAGACGGAAACACTCGTGTCTGTTTTGCAGGACTCTATTCTCAGGTCACCAGGAGACGTCGCTTAGGTGGGCTTTCAGATTTTGCAGCTGATCGCTTAACGTGGGCCTTTTGCGAACGCGCTGGCGGATCGCGCGTTTCATCACAACGGATGAAATCCTGCTCGGTAGCCACGTCCCGGTCGTCCTGAGCAAACTCTTCGACGATAATTGCTGACGCCCGTCCGCCAGCAGGACATAGGCGAATTTTTGCCATTGTATAGATGGTCGTACGCGTGACGCCTGCGAAGGTCTTCTAGCAATGGACAAATTTTAGCTGAATCTGGCAGGACTAGTGTCCTGGCGTGTGGCCCGGTGCCAAGTAGATAGCCATACTGAACCGTTCTTCCCGCTCACGTCGAGACCGAGGAGTGGCTCGGTGAAGAGCGGCGAAGCAATTGGACCCGCTGGTATGACTGCATTAAAAACCAGCCCTCAGCTGTCAGTTATGCACGCCGCACGGAGCTCGCGTGCATAGCCTAGTGCTCTTAGGTAATATTCCTAACTGGAAAAAAGCGAACCATCTCGTTGTATTCGCAAACGATGTCCCAAGGGCTCAATGATAAGAATTGCTCCCAGGTCTGCCGTTGTGGCGGAGGAAAACACATCCATATACATGTACAATAATGAGCGCCAGCTACAAACCGGCATAGGGTATGGCTGTTGCCACAATGGAGGTAAAGCGGCGCTTGGGAAGGAACGAGACCGTGGGAGTAGATCGGCGGCGGCGGCGGCGGCGACGGCGTCGTTCGTTTCCCAATGCCGCTACTGACGCCGAGATGAGTCCTGAAATCCTGTGGCCTAGCTATGCAGGACTGGACGTGACGAGCGGCCCAATCTTGCCCGGAACTCCATTACGTCGATATGGGTCGTACTGGCACGAAGGCAAAAATATTTCACCTGTAATCGTTTTGTGAGTTGAAACATTCCCGTCGACTAAAAACAGTGAACGATAGGGTTAAAGGGCTCTTTATTGACATTTACCGATTCTGGTACAGCCGATTTCGTGTTTCGAGCAGCGACGCTGCTCATTTCTCTTGTGTTGAAAGCGCAAAGTTCTATCTACCCAGGACGTTAAGAATGTAACTACTGTAAAGGGAGTGTAGATTCATAGGAAAACATTTTGTTACCAATTTGGTCCTGCTGACCCTCGTTAGTCGGCTTTGAGTTCGCTTAGAATTGATACATCTACTAGATTTCGTTGAGCTGGGGCAAAAGTTTTTGTCGACTTGTGCGCCCAAAATGGCGCAAACTCGACGATGTGAAACGAATCCAACATAGTTTTGGCGTTTAGTGCCGTCCATTCTGTTTCAATAAATGTAATATTACCCGATAACGAGAAACAGCCACTATAACAGTAGAGAAATCAATAGACAAACTTAGCTGACGTGAAGCAAGTTTTCGTGTCTGACACTTCAAAAGTTAGAAGGTTGTCCTTCAAGGTCTTAGGGTCGTGTTGGCCCTGCTCTACAAGTGAGCTAAACTTGAACGGCCAAACTTCAGTACTAACACTGAATTATGAACTAATTATTAAGCAGTAACTCTGGTTGACAGTTTATAGGGAAAAAGTCACCAAAGCAACAGATTGAAGATCTGATTCAGTTCCCATCTGAAGCAGCAGAGCGCGACTGGTCAGGGTATTTACGTTCTTCTACCCAACGGATGCAATTTATACTTCGAATTAGCGCCGTTCATCTTTTGTGCGTACTTCTTGCCTAGGATACGTATCATCTCGTTCCGAGTGAAGGCTTCACTTCCACTTCAGTCTTCGGTCTTTGTGCAGATGCCACACTGAGGACCCATTTGGGAATCGGAATTGAGGAGCTGCCCTAAATAGCCTTGCGTTGACGCGGATGTCAATAAAGCGTGATATATGGCCTATCGGCGTAGACAATTCTGACTTTCTGGACATGTTTGAGCTTACGGCATATTCATGAGCCGAACAACAACTCGTCATGCAACCACATGCTCATGTATTTGCGGCTAGAAGACCATCAGCAGCATGTCTTCGCTAGACTCTGCCGGCAACAAAAAAAAGCCTGCCCGTAAATGAACGCGCCTGTCCATGCGAGGCGCCGCTAAACGACTTGAAGGCTACGAACCGCTTGGCGAGTCGATAAACGGCACAAACACACACACACACACACACACAAATACAATAAGCGGTAATGCTGATGCTTGCATCTGTTACTTCGTAGCAAGAGCCGTGACCCCGCAACAATTTCGACAGGTCGTTTGTTATTTGGCCGACACGCCTCAGAGAGCCGCTGCTGCGTCGTCGAAACCGCCATTAGTTGTGCAGCTTCTCATGAACAGCGAAATGTAGGCCCCCATTGAGCTTACTCAATTTATCAAACATGGACCGGATACACCGTTGGCCTACCTGCAGGCTCCGGATCAGCTGTTGGCCATACAGTTCGCTGCAAGGAATTGAAAGCGCCGCTTAAGTCAGCCTAACGTGTATATTAAATTCTAGTACAAATTTTGAATGCATCGAATAACTACGAACAGTTGATAAATACACGTTGAATAATAAGCATAACAACAGTACTACGAGGAATACTCGTACCTTATAGGACAATAACTTGAGAAATACTCTTCTTACTTTATTTATATGCTTCTCTAGCATTAATCAGTGACGAACGAGAGTCGAGCTAACAATTAAAATATCAAATTTAATCACTAAGGCCAGAGTAATTGTTGCAGACCGACAGGTTCCCAGTATGAGCTAATAAAATTGGCCATAGCAGACGTTCAGTGATTTCGTATGCAAAAATAATCACCAAATCGCGCCAACCCCGCCCGTATTTCTTCTATGAGAACGATTTTAAATGGTGCGCGCCGCACCACCACTGAAGATGCGGCTTGGAGTCCTTCTTCTGCTTACCTGCATCTTCACCCCGACGCACGGTCGGCGCTTTATAATCTGATTAGTAAAACTGGAGAAAGAGGGAGCCAATGTCGAGGGAGCGTCCTGGGGGCCGTATTAAAAATGACACTGCCAACTTCTGCTCATGGCCCCTTGAACGCAGAGGGGCACGCGTTTGACAATGCCACGTTACGGAGGGAACGGCTGCCAGCAGGTGCATTTTCCAATTGAAGTGGCGTCTCAGTAGACAAACTTCTTCTTCAAAAGAGTTGGACCAGTGAACGACGACGCGGTCGTTGTCGTTCGTTGCATATTCTCGTTGTTGTACTTTGTACCGACGTCATGTCACCGAGTGAATGCGCTTCTCAGTTACTTTGAGGTGGCTTCGCGACAACGAAAATCGCCGCCTTACCGTATGCATCATGTCAGAGCTGAGGCGCTGCGAAGTTACCTCAGGTAACTGAAGTACCTGAGGTAGGTTAGGCACCTGATCGATATAACTGAGCTGTGTGTATGAGGTCAGAGTCAACGAGGCCAGTTAGGTCTCACTTGAACAATGCTCGGCAATCTGTGTTCGTGTGAAGGGTTATTATCGTTGTTGACCTTAGCCTTTGGGAAACTCGGTCCGTCTCTGTTCAGGATTGTTAAGGTTAGCGCAAATATTTGGAGAACTCCGTTTCAGATGTGGGACGGGTGCTTTTTGATGACCCTGTGTAGTGAGTTTGTTCTCGTGGAATCATTTCTTGAGGGGTCAGTCTAACTTATGAACCATCGAAAAAAGAATAAGTATATTCTACGGAAGAGGGTGAGTGCTTATACTGGGAAATGTCACCCGACCAAGTAAGGTTGTGCAGGTAGTAACGGCTGCACTCCTGTTCCCAACATGTCAACAGTAAAAGGTTAATTCACGAGCGTCTTTGATCATCGAATTTTGCTCGATAAATCTGATATTAGTCAGCTAGCGTCATCATGTTTATATTTTCTAGGTTCGCGTCAACGTTACAGTCTTCAGCGTGCTCAAAGCTCCTGGGAACTTCCAAAAACGACTGTTAAACTCTTAGCCGTAAGCCGCTCATCAGATGTTGTCGACGAAGTTGAGTTTTCTAGGCATGCGGCCGAACGTTGCCTGAGCTGCATAGTTCTAGCGACAAAGGCAAACCTCCTCAAACATGTCGAAACACACAAGGCTATAAAAAAGTAGAGAAATGTTGACAGATGATTGTTGATAGCAAATACGGGGCACATCCTTTCTGCCGTGCTCTTTTTGCTCAACGTATTTATACTTCACTTTCAACTTTGGTTCGGCCGCTGGACGAGTGCTTCGATCCTGCACCCTGTCACCGACATCTTGCGTGATACGGCAGGAAAATGCTTACAAACAGGCTTCACGCAAAGTGTCGCCTTGAACTCCGAAGATCGAAGACCGCATACATCGACCTGCTCCACAACGGCAAGCCAAAATACCTCAATAGTAGGGGTTTAGGCCTTGGAAGGGGGTAAGGCATGCACGAAGGGGAGCCCCGTTACACGTACGGTAGGCCGCGCGAACCAGCGCACCACCTGTGACCTCGGGGTGACCTTCGATTGATAATGGATCTTTAACGACCCAATGATGGACCTGTGCTGAATAGCCAAGAGCGTCACCTTTCGGTTATACGGCTTGCCCAGTGGCCCCCTTCCAGGCCACCAACTTCTGGCGGAGCCGCGCTGCGGTGAGAACAGCCAAGTCCTTTTTCCTCGCTTGAAGTCATGAAGTCGTCACAGGAGGAACACGCGAGAGCGGCGCGGCCCGCGAAGAGCCTTATAGCAGGAGCATACGCTGCGCGGGAAGCAAAAGTAGGTCTCCTGAGCCTTGGACACGGCGGCTTACTGCCCCCTTACTCTTGTATGGTAACCGCTTTTCAAAAGAACGCCTCGCTCTAGCCGACTGTTGTGCCGCCCGGTGCAAGGAGAGCATTGAGCCAAAATGGAAAATCCGCCATGCCTTCGACACACCCCATCTGTGATGAAAGGTTGGAAAAAGCAGTTGTAAACGGGGAAGGCGGATAGAGACGAAAGGCAAAGGCAGTCTTTCGGTTGGAGTTGGTTGAAATCGGTTGACGGCGCCCAATTCATAGGGACAACCCCGCCAATTAATATGTGTGTCTAACGCATGTTCACTGATAGAAAGTCATCAACTACGTGCACACACACACACACACTAATGTGTCTACATGTGAAAGCATGGTAACACTTCAAGGAAGACGAACTATATAAAGGAGATACGACAAAACAGGTTGGTTAAGGCCCCCTTTTTGTCATCGCACGCTTGAGAACGCTAGCGTACACACACAAACACACACGAAACCCATTAAACATGCATACACAGTCATAAATAACTCTACATATAAACATCCCCCGAAACAAACGTCGAACATCGACCATACGTGCATACGCAGATACCCTTCTGAGCAACGTCTCATGTGCACGGATTACGTAGAGTAGGAATTTCGTCCGTCGACGCCCCTGCGCGACGATTGACTGCCAGGACCAAATCGTGTTTGCCGCACACCAGTGAACAAAACAGGCCAAGCGACAAACAGAGAGAAAGAAAGCCATCTGACCATCGCGTCCTCTCATCACCCGATAGGCAGCGACGTCACCCCCGTGTCCCCAGCAGCTGATAGACTCCGCTCGACTCAAGCACAGCAGGACAAAGTGCCAAACCTCACCGCGTGCCGGATCGAGGATCCGATATAAACAGGCGACGAGGGTGACAAGCTCTGAGCAGGAGTCCACGCTTGCCAATATATGATCAGGCTGTTTTTGTTGTTGAATCACGTAGGTGCTCACTTGAGGTGAAATCGTAAAGCCAGCCGGATCAAGCACTCCTCTGACAAAGGTCGGCTCGTTTGCCACCCACGAAACCGCAAAATTGTGCAGCGCGCTCCGTAGTGCCGTCATCGGTTCTCAGACAACCACAACAGTAACAACAGCAGCAACGATGGACTCCGAAACCCAACGAAGCTGCTCAGGATCCAGGATAAGTGCACACGAAACATCGACCAAACACCTTCCGCCTTCATCTACGGACTGTCGTCAAGTCTATTCTCATCTAAGCATGTTCTTCTGCCCCGAGTCCATTGTTGAAATATTCAGACGATGGCGTGATGGCAAAATGTCAGTCAGAATCTGCCCAGAAAACCACAGAGAGGACGGAAAGGTAACCGCGAATGGGACGTGAACCAGTCATTATTGACTATATGCATGTGTTAGAGTAGTTGTTCGATAAAAGTTTTCCTACTCAGGAATTCTGCCGCTGAGCTTGACAAGACACGTCGGACAGTTACCTCGGCTGTCGCTGATATCGTTTTTGATAACGAACGACCTCGGCCGAAATGTGAAATCTCCTTCAGGTCCGCGCTAGTCACTGCGATGAAGAAGGAGGCGTGTTCGAACGTGTGTTTAAGTTCTCAGAACTTTTTTCAAGCTCGCTCTAGTGAACTTTTCATAACGGTGTCTGAACATGTTGTTACGCAGAGGGGCGATGTAATAACATTACGTAATTTGAAGACAGTTTATGTTCGGAAGTTGGCAAATATTTTGTGATTAAAGTAACCGCTGTAGCCAGCATTCGCGCGCGGCGAGCACATGCCGGACTAGTCGTTTATAGATAGATACTCTAACTAAATACTTTATGAGTAATAAAATAACAGCACAGGACATCTCATGCGTTATTTGAAGCAGCGTCGTTACTCTAACAATGTCTTCATTTCATAGTGTCTCCCTCTAAGGCATTGTTCCCTCCTGTTCAAAATGAGTTAGATGTTGTTCAATGTCGTTTAAATGGTGTTTACAGTCACTGAAAAGCAACTCCATCAGAATGTTTGATTTGAAATGTCTTTAGTAGGACCCAAGCGCTCGTCCTACGCCGGCCAACTAGTCTAAGCCGATTCGTTGGTGATATTCGCGTGCAAGCTCAGATACAGACGTAGAAACTCAATTATCATGTAAGTTATGATTGAATTAGTCAAGCGTATTCTGTCTTGGGGCTGTGCGTTTGGGGGTGCACAAGTCGGGTGGTCTCTCTCAACAGACAGGCAGTGGTACCTTTGCTAGACCGACCTGTTGTAAAGTTGTTTCAAGGTTTCTACTAGACATCACTTGCTTCCAAGAGGGCCTCCTGCAAGCGGCCTTGCTCTGCCGATCTGACATACGACAAGCGCATATAAACAATAAAAAAACAACCACGATTGGGAGCCTATTTTCAGGGGATTTTCCACAACCACAAGTCCTTGTGAGGCGACGATGGCTCCACAAGCGGCACGCTGAAGCAAAGCGCTCAAACGTCCATCATCTGTTTTGCAGTGAACAAAAAAGTGTAAAGTGGTGACTTTTCCTGCTTTACGCAGCCAAAGCTATGCATATTTCATAAGAAAAGTACGCGTCGGAGAGCAAACACTTCGAAACAGTGCCACGCAGTCCGCCGTATGCAGAAGCCATCGGACTTCTGCATACGCATGATCTACAAACGCCTCGGAAATATCTTCGACGCGATTAACTTGACTCGTTACCGCGTAATTGATGATTTTTTGTAGGAACGATATTTCGTTGGCTTCAGACGAAAAAAAAGCACGTTTGCAAATTCTGGAGAGCTTTTCGAGATGTTCTGTTGATCGAAAGTGAGTCGTTAGAAAACGAGCAGTAATTTGCGCAAGATTTTCGTGTCGTGGAGGCGTCGGCGGAAAGGACAGCTGGTTTGATTGCTTTTGTGCAATCGTTTCGGTGTTAAAAAAAAAAGCTCCCTTGTGGGCGATTACCCCATTGGAGTGAAACTGCATAAACAAATTGAAGAAAGCTAGATTGCGTTCGAGAGGGACTTGTATTTTGGAAACTGCGCTAATGCATTGTAAGTACGCGTTTAGCGCCATCTCAAACAGGACGACAGTGTCGAGTAGGCAAGTTCGGCCAACTCGTGCGTGCAGTCGAAGTTGTGCTAGACGAAAGCTCGGACTGCATGAAGTTAGTGTTTTTGGCATTAACATTTTGTTACATTCTCATTGATATGTCATGATTAGCTCTGTTCCATTTCTGTCGCTTAGCATCATTGCAGTAACTTAGCGTAGAGTTCGTTTTGGCGTTTTTATTTTTAGTATTTTCATTATTGAACGTTTAGCTCGACGCTTTTTCTATTGCTCGTCAATATGCGTCGAGGGCGAACGCGTCAGTATGGCGTAAAACGAGCAAAGCTAAGGCTACGACGATATTCTTAGCAGATTGCTCAGCCGATAATGTTAGAAACTTTATGCTCTTGCCTCACGATTTTCGTAATCAGCGTTTGCAGAATATCTCAGAATAGTCTGAGCTGCCGACGGTGATAGATCTTTGTGGGTAACTCAATTTGAAGCAAAATACATCACCTCAGGCGTGAGCTCTTGAGACAAGCGTTAGTGCTGGGCACGAAGCCGTCGCTCGACCAACGTAATCATTATATCGGTCTATAGTTAGAGAACCACTGCTGCAGGCCCGTGAACCAACAGTCTACCGACCTTAAGGACATTTATCGCCTCCTGACCAAATACAAATTAATCTTTTTAGATTAATTTTATTATTGTCAGAGAGTGTTCATTGGCGCAAAATGTACTACTATTACAATATATATATATATATATATATAACGTCCGTACGATTGTGCACCTTCTGCGGTATATATATATATATATATATATATATATATATATATATA
>MNPL01000069.1:0-39475 GCA_002081605.1 Tropilaelaps mercedesae
AATTATTATTATTATTATTATTATTATTATTATTATTATTATTATTATTATTATTATTATTAATACTCTGTCTGCAAGCCCAAGTCACCATCGTCCCTTTTTGACTTTGAAGAAGCGATGGGACCTTGATATTTCGATCTCGTATAGGAGCGGCTACAAAAGATGTGACACCTTACTGCTCATGATAGATATATTGCGTGCACCGTTCTTATATTCAAACGATAATTCCAGCCGTTGCCGCTCTAATCATACTCGTGTAAAATCTAGTTCCTATGTATGTATGTGTGGAGCTGATAGTATGCAGGAGTGTTGCAGTTAAATGCAATCCAAGTTGACTTGAACTTCCCGAAAACACATTGTGCGAGTTTAGCCACACGAGGCGGGCAAGTTTCATGATGAAAGTTACAGACGAACTGTCATCATAAAACTCGAAAAGAACTACGAGTGCTTATTTCCGCTATCCACAATAAAAAGGCTGTTTTTATATAATATGGGAAAACCTAACTTATGAAAACATTCGATATGTACGGTTTTTACTAAGATCACCCCGGTTAGGTACATAATAAATATTAAATGACACAAAGAGCGGGCACAATGCTAAATATAATGGGAAGGGGACCCTGCGTCGAGCGCAGACACATGAATATTGGGAGTTGTGGAGCTGGTTTGTCTTGTGCAGGACGTGATTTTATTCATAATTTTATGAAATTATTTGTGCCCCGGCTAATTAAAAAGAAATAGTGTACCCGTGTCAGATCCGTCAAACCATGTTACCGGCCGTATTCATAGAGTGTCAGCATTCCGATAAGCTCTGGTATATCCGATAGAATTTTCTCCTCAAAATATAAGAACCGCCTCCTGAGCTCTTGGCAGTTCACGTGCTTGCCGTTCATGTGTTGCAGTTGAATAAATCCCTTATTACGTAAATAATCCATCTCGGTCAGTAATTGTATGTAAATACATTGTGGTTGTATCCTTAATTGAATTCATCGGCCTGGAGCTCATACGCTTGAATTTCACAATTCAAAAAGTAGAAAATGATTCCGCTACTTTAAAGTAGATGACACTAAAACGGCCATGGGAAACGTTTTGAGACAACGCTATCAAAACTTTTACAAATGAGCATTCATTACCCCTACTCTGTTAGATCTATTTGTTAGAGGTGGACCTTTACAAACAATAATGACAGTCAAATTCGGAGTATTAGGTACTTCCTTTACTTTGTGTTGTGAGGTTGAGTAATTACATGTAAATACCTTCGCTTTGCTAGTTGCATAAGAGATCTAAACAATGATGGCCGAAGCCAGTTAAAGTATTTGCCACGATGCCTAAGCTCATTTGTTTGTTTCATTTATCGCACGGAAGCGCTGGCTAGTACCACCTCTGGAACAGAAAGAACGGACAGATGCAGAAAATGTAGCGTACATAAGCAGCCAAGTCGGTTCATTAATAGGCAGGTATGTACTGGGTGGGAATAGTACGTATGGCGGCCACCCTGCTCTTCTCATCGGGTGCTCCCCAAGGTGCCATAAGGCCACATTGTTCTTCCGTTACCACCGTCGACACCATGCGCTACCAGCGTCAGCCAGCGACGGCATCAACAGCAGGTTGCTTTACCATCACACATTATTCCACTGGTTCCACTATTTCTGGCTCCATCTCTTTCTCTCCTTCGATTCTTGTTTTGCTGTTACTGTATTCATTTTCTTCCTGTCGGTCGCCGCCGGGTTGTGCTTCGCGTACCGGTCGATGTTTCTTTCTTTCACAAAAGCTTACTCTAGCTCAGTCGTTGAGTATTCATTGAATTGTCTCAGGAGGTACGACGAGATGGAGCGCCCAGCCACAGGAAGCGAGACAAATACGGAGAATGAGCACCACCAGGGTTGAAGGAGGCACAGAAAGCGATGACGATGGCCGACAAACAGAGCATTCACTGGTTAACTGCATGAAGACGCACAGAGAACCCGCGACGACCCTCCCAGTTCCCCGAAAACAATATATATATATATGAAGAGATCTTTTGTAGAGGGCTTGAAGTGTATGTATATATATATATATATATATATATATATATAAAGAACGAGAGATTTTTATAGATACTGAAACACCATTCGAAAAAAACTACTTTACGGAGGCCTTACTCAGGCTTAGTTTGGCGACGGCCCTCATGGGGTCATATTGGTACTACGGAAAACTTGCTGCTCTTCGAGCTGTCAGGTAAATTAGAAGATTGCAGCCGAGAGGACTACAGCCACTAGCAAACAATATTTATATTTGGATGTGGTGTATATTCTGTTACATTATATGTATGCGCAAACCGGGATTCTAATGAGATTTGGCTGCTAGTTGATATATGAAGTGCATTTTTGTGTGGGTGTTACGTTTACCTATACGATGCTTACTTAATTGGAACATGCGCGTACAAAAACTCCATGTGTTACTTTTAAAATGCATGAATATACAACCTGGCGTTAATCTTGCATATGCCTAGAATAGAATGCGATAACTCGAAAAAAGAATGTGGACGTAATCGATATATTTGGTAAAACTTCGAGTCGATATAATCACGTACATATAGGGTAACACTTGATTTATCGCTTTCTATGCTGATATATTAACGATGTTCCAGATGTCAGCACTGCGTCGTACTATTGGCTTGTCCTTACACCAATAGGAGAAGCCCCGTTCCCTCCCCCTGTATGAACGCAAGGGAGACGGGGGATTTTGGAATACGACTAGAAAATCACTGCCTTACCCATTACTATCAGTACAAGAAAAGGAATAGCGGTTCATCTAGAAAAACCACAAACGCTGGTAGTATCGGCTTCCTCCGTGCCACCACACTAGCGGCTGAAGGCTTGCAGCCACTTCAATGGATACAACATTTACGCGAGGATTGTCCTAGTAAGCGAGGCGTGTAGTGCTTCTGCGCGCAGCTAGCTGGAACCATGTGGTTGAAACGCCTCAAACGAATGAGGGGGCGGTGCACGCACCCATAAAACGGTAGACAGTCGAATCAGGGAGGCAGAGCGAAACCGTGCAGCTAGCTAGCATAAGAAAATAAGGAGTACAAACAGAAAAGTGACTAAGTTGGAAGAATATTTGCCGCCAAGAGGACAACTTCGTGTTCTGTTGAAGATGCTCCACAGAGAGCTGAAAGGGCAAAAGACCACAAAGGAATTACTGCTTGACCGATTTTTCGAGGCTACCACCGGTTCGACCATTTGGTTTGGTTCTTGTATGTTTTATGGCGTGATATGTGTATTCAGCGAAAAATGGAGTAGTCGCTATCTGGCAATGCAAGCAGATGTCTGGGAAATCTTGCCAAAGGGCTCTGAGTCTTGTAGCCCCGAAATCTTTTAGGTTAAGAAGGGAAGCATTAGCTTACAATGTGCCAGAATTGCTTATTATTATTATTATTATTATTATTATTATTATTATTATTATTATTATTATTATTACAACTTTTTCTGTATTACGGGTAGAATGACATTTCAGTATTTGCTTGAGTTCAAACGAGTGACGTAGCGGGAACTCGTTACATGTATAAAATAATAATCTGTGTGTATGTATGCATGTATGTATTGCCGAAAAGTCTGCATAAGGCTAGAATGTCCTTGGATGTCTTGGTGGCTTGGTCACCCCTACTCAAGCACTGCGTAGGACTGATACAAATGGAGCATCAGAAGAAAAAAAGTGGGTAAGGTAGGTCGCCGGTCGCAAACAACAACTTGTTCGGTGTTCGTTTTCGTGGATGTCTTGCCTTCACTTCAAAGCCACGTTAACGTTTCGGATCATCAGCATCGAATTCCGCGAACTGAGTGCGAATTGGGCAAATTGCAGCAAGATTCTAGGTCGGCTGGTCGATAAAGATAACACCAATAAACTACAAACGTCGCCCTCTGGTCTTGCTATGTCGACTCGAGCGGAACGTTAGGGTAAAGCAGAAAAATAAAGGCGAACAACACTGCTTGCCAAATAAGCGTGTATTGTAGACACAGTCAATCAGAACAACACAGTACCTAATACGCAGTTACAGTATAGCCATATCTCGCTTTAGATATAACATGTGAACATGTATTTTTTAGATAAGCCACCTATATAGTCATCAGTAGACAAGGATACTATGCTACCAAATCTAAAATATAATTGCACTTTATATTTACGTACTATCCATCACTCCCAAAGTTAGAAAAATATATTTATTTATACACGATAAGTACTCCTCGAAATTGGTCTCAAGCCATTGCGCATGCTGGAATGCTCAGGCCGCGCTTCCTTGCTTTTCGACTATGGGTTCCACCATGTATTTTTCAAAATCCCCAGTGACAGAATAGGAAGCAGAGAGTTAGTGGGTGACCTATTTCCATTAGTAGAAACGTCGAAAATATGATCACGTAGGTTCAATACTGCTATGGTCGAATAATGATTAACGAGCAACAAGACCCATCTTCTCGCGCTTTCTGATACTTCCGCTAACCTCATAAATATCATCGATAGCTTTATAAATTTAGGAACGATTGAACAACATATTAACGAGAAGCATGCTTATTCCATCATATGTGCAGTGATGTTTCAATTATGTAGGGGTCAACTTATGGTGCCGCCGGGGCACATAATAGATGACGACACGTTGCTAGTATCATAAGCTCATTCAAAGAAACTTTTGTTTCATCACTCTAAAAGAAAGAACCAAGATGGCAGCATATAGTATACGGAAATAAATAATGGCTGAACGGTTATGTCAAAAATTATTTTCCCTGCCTCAGCAACGCTGGATTCAATTTTAGGGGCACAAGCATCGTAGCACATATTTCATGTGACTTTTCAAATTAATTTTCAGTCAAAAAGAAAAGTGCCAACCATTTGTATGACGTCATTCTGTATCGATAAAATATATGCATAATTTAATACGTGAGGCGGATCAAACCTATACACTTATATTCGGTAAGTAGTTCTAGTCGTCTGGCGTGTGCGCTGTATGATTATGCAGTTGTGTAGCCGGAGTCTATTCGATCGTGCGGTTCGTGTGAGTACTGTTTTAATGTGGTTGCGCAGAACGTGACTAATATTAAAAGCTGGGATGTATTTTGACACAAGAGGGCGGCGAACGCAGCAACAACACAAAAGTAAAAAGGAGTGTAACAAAGGTCTCAAATATCGTAACTCCTTTTGCAACTTTTTCGTTGTTTTGACTCTCCCTCGACCTACCTCCGTGCCTCTATCCAGCGGCGATTTCCGTGTAACGCCATTTATTTGTTTGCGTTTTAAGAAACCGAACCAGAGCAGTAAAATAGCCTAACGACTGGCAGTGACCAAAAAGGAAGCCAGAATTGACAGGGCCAAAAACAAGACATCAAATGTCAGCGTGACTTTTGACATAAAATAACATTTATCCTAGAAATATTATGCGATCCAGTTTTCGTGGGTAACGTTTTGGCTACTAGCTGTTGATAGTAGCCAAAGAATACCTAATGTCTAGGATGGCGCTTACCGAAATCAGGGCTCAAGCGTCGAAGGCACTGTTGAGCTGACGGAGGTTCTCCCGGCCAGCATTTTATTGTGCTGGTCGGGGAATAGAATCTATTCCGGTACAGAATACGGTCGTTACTGCTGATCGAAGGGAAGTGCTCGGTCTTGTCAGACGGTGCCCGAAAATATATCGCAAATTGCTTACCCCTTTTCCATCTATAGGATATACTCGCTGCTTCTTCAGTGTACCAGTTTCCCTCAGTTGGCCATTGGATTAAACTGCGCCGATTCTAACATCTTTCTCATGCGTTCCCTTACTATGTGAGACCACAGTTGAAGTAGTACTTATGGCAATAGCTTTAAATTATGTTATATTAGAGAATGGTTCGTCCTATGTCGCGTCGATTGCATCAAGTTCAATTTACGAAACGTACCACTTTCCCAAGCTTTTGCTGTATTTGCATAAAGAAATTAACATACTTGAACAAGTAAAACGCTATAAATTAGTTTTTATGCAACGATTAAAAGGATATACATATAATGTGACATAAGTGTTTTCACCGTATCTGCTAGAGGCACTGAAGAAACCATTCCATTTATTCATAGATGCATACTTTTCACAGAATTTGCTGATAGCTGAGTTTCAATAACTCTGGCACTTCTTTGATGGCATGATATTCAGGTTTACAATTATACCACTGATTTTCGGTATTGACGTTATAGAGCAGGCTCCGTAGGCTATGCTGCCATACGAATCTTGCACGAAATTTCACAAAAAGTTTCCACATTCGGACTTCATGCCTCTGGCAGTGCTGATAGAGGCAAATCAATCACAGGCAAATGCGTAGTCAAAACAGACCATAAAATGCTTAGAATCTAAGATAGACCTATCTGGCATCCTTTTCCCGCATTTGATGCAGACTAATATGTGCACATGACAATCCCACAGGTGGCCGAAATTCTGCCAGATCGGATCATACTCCACCAACTCGTGACCCCATTCCTCTGACAGATGAATGTTCGTTGGGCGTTTACTCATTGAATTGCATGATATTCCTCAGTTAAGTCTTGTTCTCATTCAGGCCGGTTTACAGTACCAAACATACACGTATACCTTCCCTTCCAATATTTTACTTTCTGGGTGTAGTGATACCATTGCCACGGTTACTCGCAGTAGACCATTGTTCAACATATTCACTCACGTTCTCCCGGATTTCTTTGATTAGTCGGCTTAGCCACCATCTGATTCACACACGCGTTGCGTCCTCGGCCGAAATTGCTTTTCCTGTTTGCGGAGTTGACTATTTTGACAAACGTACGGTGGACACACTTAAGTTTGTTGCCTAGGTGGACGTCCTGGCACTTCTGCATAACAACTGCCCACTTAAGTCAAAGGCTGCTGTCTATAAATATTTATTAAAAGTACGGATACTACCGGCTCTTATTGCACAGTCGTTGTTATCTTATTTATACCTTATACGTCAGGTACAATCTTGCGTAAGATCCGAAATAGAACTCGCCGACGATTAGTTGAGCGGCACTGGTTAACCTTTTTTATCGTTCGTGGTACTTGATGTGGCTTCAGTAATGCTTTGACATTTTAAAGTACTGACATCGTTGAACGTGATACCGCATATTTAAAAAATCACATCTGTACATATCGTTTCTATGTCGAAGAGGCATTTCTTAGGCTTTTGAAGACCATTAAAGTCTTAAATAGTAATTGCACTTAGAATGTAGGCCTTTTTAAAGTCCTTTCGGAACACAAGAGGATAACGATATACAAAATGCATAAGAATCGTTCGAATGACTGCTAATCAAACACCCATTGATCCAATGCCATGCTTGACAACGTATTATTTCTTTTGTCATGAAAATAGCGGAAAGGCACACCAACAAGAAACATTAAAGGTAGGTAAATATTTAACGAGAGAGAAAGGAGCCAATAATTATATTCTTCTGGCTCTGACTGTAGTATGACGTTCTCTTTAGCTGAAGTTATTTAACCATGTGGATAAGTCTAAGTGTGTGCGTACACCATTCTGTGTTTCAAAATTTGTTCCAACTTTAGCTTTTGACATTGCCATCGTTATCTACATTAGGTAGTTGTCATCCTATTTGCGAGTCCCATGAACGAAGGATTACAATGGGCTAGCCGAAAGAGCGCTGTAAAAAAGCATATTTCCTCTCACGATCGTGACACAACCGCACTACTTCCATGCCACATAATATCACATGCTCCACACCCAGTATGCTGGAGACTCGCTCTTGAGACAGGCAGCGGCGTTGCACAGCCCTATTTACACACTGCGGGGCATAACTGATCCGATCCGCTGCCGTGAGCAATGAGTTCCGTACGGCAAAGGAACCTAACCCCGGCTTCGGGCTGGTCTGAGGAATAGGGACATTATGGGCAGGAGGTAGAGATCTGGATCGCGGAGTTGTAATGGGGAAAAGACTTATGCTGGTGACATGATCGGTCTTTCGAAGGGCCCCTAGGGGTCTATGCCAGTGCCAAAGGATAAACAGTCAAGCACGGAACATTAAACGCGGATGACAGGATACAACAATTACCAACATCATCTCTTTACGAATGGTAAAATACTGGCAGCAGTTATATTAGATATCGTACGTAGTTTAACTCATGGAGAAGCCTGACTTTTAGCAAAGGAAGAGAGAATTGATGGCGAAATTTTACCACGGCACTTCACCATTTACCCCAAGTAACATCCATCTTTGACAGTAACATCCTCCTTTCATCGCCAAATGACATCACGCAACACGCGCAACGTTTGTATTTGGTTGCTCAAAATACGTACGAGATTCCCGGCCTTTTTTTCTGCCATCTGAAAAACGGACCGTATATCCGTATATATGCATTTTCTTTTACGTGACATCGGAATAATTCTCGGGTCCCAAAAACCAATAAATAAACTTGTGTATTGGGCTCGACAACGATGCCAATATACGATGTATTATTATTATTATCATAATTATTATGATTATTATACAATAAATGTCACTTGGCTTCTTTGCCGCCTTACAGTTCATAATAGCAGGCGAGTGATAACAGAACGCCTAATGTTGAGCTCCGTGAAAATAAAGGCCCGTGAAACAACGTATCATTCAAATAGTTCTTATATTTAAATGTTCCTCTTTTATTCTAGCTGGCTTTCACTATTTTACGTTTAAAATTCATCATTTAAAATTCATCCAGCGCCATGTGATCTCTAGATCTTATTTCGTCCCATGAGAAAGAGGAAACACGACCTCCATAGTCTACATCTGTCTAGTAGATTTTTTAGCTATTTTTTAAATTTCAGCCCATTCGTGAGGAAAGACTTAAAAAATAAAACTATTTGATTTCAACGTTTAGTATCTCTTCAACGTTTACTACTAGTTCAACCATTATTATCAATATCACAACGGGCAGTCCGACCGTGACTCGCTAAAAGCGGCTTTACTTTTAGTCTTTACGTTAACGTGTCCAAGTGCCATTGTTATGCCTTGAAATCCACCCCTTTCTTAATTTAAAAAGCCAAACGTTTTCAGAATTTCTTCGTGATATAGCAGCTTCTTTTTAATGAACGCCTTGCTTTTTGTAAATGACTGTTAGAACGATTTGGTAAATGAATGGGTTTCAAATAGCGCTGTCAGACATTTGACAGTTCCGCTCCTTCAGATATACCGTATTGTCTGCCATATAAAAACGGCAGTTTATTTCAATGCTCGGCCGCTCACTAAGACAAACCTCAGATCTTCTTATTGGGTTGACATTTGCAATTGAATATAATATGTTGGTTTTAGTTGTAGCCATAATTCTTTAAAAATAAAATGTGTTGTTTTTCTAGAAAATTTCTTTAGGGGTTTTGAACTTTAGTATTAGTGTAAAAAGCTTTGGACATAATCCTTATGCGAATAGGAACGATGTTCAACAGCTTTCCTTCTTAGCAGCCTATTTCTGACGGCGGTAAACGAAGATCAATCAAAACTGAGATTAGTTTGTGAGGGTTTTGATGACTGAGGGAAGATCTAAGCTGACAACAAGAGCGATAATGTTACCGACGATAACGGATACGACGATGCGATGTAGAATAGTATTACATACGGACAAAAAAGGAAAGCAACTGCAGCAAGATTGGTAATGAGGTGGAAAAAAGCAAATATTAATTTCAGTTGCTTTATTATCTCTTAATTTGCTTTATAAACTCAGAAAGTAACACGATGGTCACTATGAACTAGCATGAAAGATAATGAACTGTACACGATGACCGATGATCGAAGAGCAAAGCTCGTTTGGAAGGAGTTGTCTCATTGCAAGCATTGTACGAATAACTTGTTGGGGGCAATGGCCCTAATGTAGGACCTTTCAGGTAGGACGTATATCAGAGAACCCCGACTGATATGTGACTATCATGAAGCAGGCAAAGGATAGATTTGATGACCTTAACTTTAAAAGTATTGACTTGAAAGCTTTGAGGCAAGTATTTGTAGCTGGCAAAAAAATTAGCGGGATATAATCGCACAATGGCAAAACTTTACAACTACTAAAGCAGAGTTCGCTTGAAGAGTTATTTAATCTGAGTACAGAAGAGTGTATTTGAATATCTACTCAAGCATTCAATCTCTATTGTAGAACAATTTGGTTACATTGAGGAGCTTTTTTTCCGTAACATTTAATTGCTCCAATTACCTTTTGGCAATGGTAAAAGTGTGAATGACGCTTGGAACGACACTGCTGCCAGCCGACTTCACTTTTAACGCACCCAAACTTCTTTTAGCCAGAGGAGTGCTTGAAAACATTATACTTTGCGCTGAGAACAAGCAGTATCAGAGCTTGGAAAAAGTAAGGCAAAAGGTAGCAAGATGCAGAGAAATAAGCGAACGTACAACGTGCCTAACGAAGCGAGAGCGGAAAATTTGTAATTGTCATCAATGATCAGCTTCTTTCCGGCTTCATCAACAGCAGTAGCTTCCTGTTGGAATATTGATATCGAAGAAATTACAACTATTTCGACATTTTGTAAGCCTTGACAAACTAGTATTTAAAAACATGGCAAATACATAATTATGCATACGCATACACACTTAGCGTTCGAAAAAAATATGTACTGCTAAAAATACCTTTATTAGTTCTGGCTATTTTCTACTCTTCTCGCCAGCCCGAAAGAAATATGTATCAAACTAAAAATATCTTTATTATTTGTGGCTGTGCTTTCATTTTTCTTCTCTCCTGAGCTGTGGTGTGTCTTCGATGAAAACTGTTGAAGAACATTGCAATGACTTTAGTCTACGCTAAGGGTGCATGCATATGGATCGTTATGTATTTGTCATTTATTTAAATTCTAATTTTTCAAAGCCTACAAATTGCCGAAGTGGTTATAACATCATCGACATCAGAAATCCAACAAGAAGCTACAACTGCTGATGAAACCGGTAAGAAACTGATCGTATGGTCATTGACGGCAATTATAAATTTTCCGCTTTCGCTTCATTAGGTACCTTGTACGCTTATTGCTCTGTATCTTGCTTCCTTTCCCTTACTATTACCACACCCTGGTACTTCTTGTTCTTAACGCAAAGTAAAATCATGCTTTTAAGCACCGCTCGGGCTAAAAGAAGCTTGGGTGTGTTGAAACTAAACTCAACTGGCAGCACTGTCGTTCCAAGCGTCATCCACACCGTTACCGTTGCCATAGGGTAATTGAGGCAACTGAACGTTACAGAAGAAAAAGCGCCTCAATTGAAGCAAATCGCAGCAATCAAATCGTCCGGCTGCATCAGTCATTATGGTCGTAGCCTTACAAGCCACGGCCACTGCCTTGTTAGTACTGGCCTCAATCAGCGGCGACGATGATTGTGTTGTGTGTGTAGTGCTTCGTTAGAGGCTGGGCTCGTTGGTTGGCTGATGATCTGTTTGCGCTTCCGTTTGTTCCGCACCCCTTTTCCTATCGCTCTACTTTAGGACTTTTGGTTTCTCACGGCTAATTTCCTCTTTTCCCGGTCGCGGCTGGGAACGACGCGAGCCAGTCAACAATGTCACAAACGTGACAGAGCCAGAATAAAAAGACACACTGAGAATGAGAATGCGCATAGATGTAAAAGAAAGATGGAGGTGAATGAAAAATGAAGGTGGACGCGTCTGCAGGAGCAAGGTAAAGCAGGGCAAAGCGGAAACTGACACCTAATCGATGTTCATCCACCGGAGCAATCGGACGCGAGCGACCGACAGGCTAGGCGAGCGTCATTGAATGTGTATGTGTGTGAGACGGCGATGGCTGTGTAGTCGTGGATGGTGCCACTTACAACTGCGCAGGTCTCTTCGGCCTTACCACTCTAGCTAACAAGAGAAATGATGTTATTTTAAGAAGTAAAGGGAACGACAGACTGATAGGAGACGCAAGAGGGAAAGAGGGCAGGTGATTGGTGAGCTTACACTCTGGCAGTCAGACGAATTGAGTCGCTACGACGTTGGGCCACGTGAAAGCTGCACCGTAACAAAATGATCATACTGCCAGCCCCAACTGTAGGAGCCAATAGAGGGGAGAATCACACCGGACTACAAACACTGAAATTATTATTCTGATATAGCTAAGTTTAGTGTAGAAGTATTCTTGTTATTTTGGCTGCTTCTCCGCAATAAATACGACCGGCTACAAGCACTCGCGCAAACAGCCACAAAAGGACAAATAGCGAAACCGAGGCTTATTTAAACTCTTTCTCTCCGAGTCTTGATTGAAAGGAGTCCGCAAACGACCTGTTTATGCTATCAGGTGTTTTTATTGAATCGAAACAGACAGGTATCTTTAAAAATGAAATGGTCGATTCTGACGGGTAGACTTGTAAGAATAGGTTAAACAAACTCTTTTAGATGAAAACGCCGGGTGATACATCTCACAAAGCTTGACATAAAGTCGCGATACTTTCTCGTAAGCAAATAATCAGTTGATATGATGGACTTTATTATGCCAAAACAGACTTTTTAAGTACGTAAAGTAGAGTCAATACCAGAAAGGTGCGTATTTACTAGCGTCGTTGAAGAACGTTGTGATGTGAACAGGCAAAAGGGGCCACTTAATACTTTCCTGGTACAAGCTTATCCTTAAGAAGGGACTAGTTTATTGAAACTGGTGGCAGTATTCTTTCTAGAGATAGTATATACTCAAACCTATCAATTAATACGAAAGCTCAGGGATATACCTTTGTGTTGCTTCCAAGATTTTTATGAGGAATACCTGTCATAATTAAGTTACATATTAGATCGTTAGTGTACTCTGACCACCATTACAACTAAGATAATCATGAAAAACGTTCTTACTCGGAATATATTCGTGCTGTGCATTTTGCAAGGCAAGCAATCTTTCTTGATATTAGCTCCCATCACTAGACAGTTTAGAACGCCTGAAGTTTGTTGAAGATCGCTTGAAAAAGCTAGATCGCTTTCATTGGATCAATGCACATAGATACGCCCAAACCTTCTCCTCTTTTTCTCTATCTCCCTCCATTGGACCGTCCTCAATGGGAAACCTTTCATGTAGAAGACAGCGGCTTATATTGCGTTAATAATTCACTATTGCGTTAATAATTTGCACCCATCTGCGTTGAGCAGCTCGTGGGCTAATAGGCGAAACATGGACTGGTAAGACTGCGTTGTTCGCCATCAGAAGAGCGTACAAAGTCGTGACTTAATCGAGCTCAATGGATTTTATGTCACTGACCATGAAGCTAAGCACAAAAGCTGCGCATTGTCTGCCTGTTTTCGGCATAAAAGTGCTACAAGCTCTGGCCACTTTGGGGAGCTTAGGCCGCAGCATGGTCAATGGCTTTGCTAAATGTCTTCTCGGAAGAATATTAATGTGTCCCAGAGTGTGTAACAGAACCACTTGACTACCGGAGTGCTGTGTGATAGAGGCAGATACATGGGTTGACTGCAACCTATGTCGTGAAAGGCAGGCCAACAAGAAGTGGGTGATAGGTCCTTAAGGAGCGATGCGGGCAATTATTTCACCACCAGCTACCCAACGCATTTTCAGTCGCTCCCAGGATGCAGTGCCACTACATATATATAACGTTGCGGAAAAAAACGTAAACGGAACACTTTCGACAACGCTGTGACTAAATTTGCGCATGCAACTAATACCACCCTATTTCCTACTTCACTTTCACTTTATGTAGCCCAAGACCATCTGTGTAATGCACAGTAAAGTGTAGCGCTACTAGCACCGATAGTGTTCATTTTAATAATTATATGTAATATGATGAACAGACACCGATAAAACTAATGCATGGGAATTTTCGATTGCAGGTAAGCATATATAACAAGGGCGTGCTCACATTGAAAACGCAGCGTCAGCTAATTTCGTCCAACGCTGTCCAAAGTAAAGTACATTGTTTTCAACCTGATTTCTATTCAGATCTTATGCTTATTATTGTACTGCGACTGTTCAGAGAAAGGCGAAACGTGCTGACGAAAGTAACTATTCCTTTTGAAAACCACTATAATATGATCCACAAGTAGATCAGGGCTCATTTGTTTGTGGTTTCTACAGAAGTGTATGCCTAAGCAACTTCATTTATATTGACAAATTCAACCTACAATTGTAGTCTAGGCAGCCGCTGCATCGTCAACATTCGAGAATACTTTGATAAAATGCCTGTTAAGCTCTAGATATAACTACAGTTCAATAAAATCCAAACTCTAACTAAAATTAATTGCAAGTTTTGAGGCCTGATTATAGAGCTTTTTACAAGACCCTCAAGCGTCCCGCATATGATTACTCAAAGATACAAAATGGAACTGCCCTCTGTTAGGTAGAAGCAATTAGGCTCAATAAATTCAAGATTACTTAACAAAGCTATGCCGATCATTATTTAAATATTGTGGGTTTTGCGATTAAGAGTCTGTTTAACACTTTGTTCATTAGGTCAGTCGTTATATCGTTTTCTTAAACGCATTTCTGTTTGATACCTCAGATATAACTCACTGGCTCTTGCCTTATTGTTTATTTGTTTGATAGCTGTATTTCTGCAACGATCACCCGTTCATACTGAAAACACATTTAACTCTAGCTACCTCAAAGTACCGCAAATAGAACTATAACAGGTTCTGTTTATTTCGAGTTAAAACAAGTATTTTTTCGAAGACTCCTGACACCAAGGTTATTTCCGTTCAACCTGTTGAAGTTGTTCCATTACTTATATGAATTCTCCCAGGATAGATGAGAACTGCTGCAGTTGGTACTTGGTCTCAGGTTACATAGATGAACCATAATCCGATTCCGCATCCTACATTTGTAAGCTGAGCATCTTCTCCGTAATCACAAAACTTCCCATCCAAGGGTAGAGCTAAATTTTTAACCAAACAAGTTGAATTTTATCAATTTTTTTCGTAATATGCCGACGCGGACTTTTACACCCTATAAACGCCTGAGTACTGAATGCAATAAAAAAGACGTCCATTTGATCAATGCTTTGAGAAATTAATGCTTTTAACTGAAATTTGAAATTGGGCATGAATTTCTTTCTCAACAGTCTTCACAGAACTCCCTCCGCTCAGCTGCACTTTGATAGTTAGTTAACACTGGACATGTGAAGAACCGTATCCACCATCGTGATAGTAGTAAAAACACGGAGTGCCAGGGTTGGTTCCTTCGATCGGAATCTTCGCATCATCCAACGGCGCGTAGCTTCTCTCATCCCGAAGTTACTACCTGCCAAAACGACGCGACATTGATCTAATTCCTAGCTAGCCTACGCTTTGCCCGTTCACGGTCTCGCTCTTTCTACTCATACATTCTCTCCCATACTACACATTGCCGTGGGGGCCCGTCGTCGTTTTCTGCTTGGTGAGTACCGTCGGTACCTGTGCTTCTTCTGTGTCTAGGCGAGCAGGTGAGAGCGGAGACATCTAGTCCAATTTTTAAACACCTGCAACTCATTGAGCCAGTCTGGCACTCGACGCTCTACGGCCCGGTTCACCTCACGTCTCCGCTTCGTCCGCTCAACCATGCGTGCAATTGTCGACGAACGTTTGCATGGAGAAACTACATGAGGTGGCCTGATGACGACAATAACGACATCTGCGATCTGACAACGTAGCTCCCATTCAGGCGGATGGCAAAATTGGGAACGGAAGCTGCAGGAACTACTGGTGCTGTTAGTGAACGACGAAGCAGCGGAATTTGCACGACTGTGCGCTTAGGTCTTTCGTCGCCCATACACATTCTGGCCGTCTGCATGATTTGCATATAGATTTCTAATATGCGACCTCGTGTCGCCTCGTATGGGTGGCCCTGCATCCCTTATTGGCTCACTTCATTTTCCCTATAGCCCTGCCGTCCAGTGCGCCATCCTTTTCTATTGTTCTGCCTTTAGCTACGCAACCAACCTTTGGATGCTGCTACCGCTTCCGTCATGGTTTTCCCATGGGGCATCATTTCCGACCTCTGCGCGGACTTTTGGTTACCGAATCGAAAAAATATTACTTGCCAGTGCGGCGCTAGCGAGCAGTTCGGGACATTGAAACATTTTTTACGAAGGGAGATAAACTGCAAGAACTGTCACGGAGAATAAACACCAAGCTTATCTTGGCTGATCATGGTCTTCCTAAACCTGTATGTGCCGACGTATGGGATTTGCGTTATTCATATTCTGTAGTCTATCGTATTCGCTATCGTTTTACCCTCTTCTGTGAACACCATTGGCACATTCATTTTAATACAATCACTGGGATTAATACGATCCATTGGGATTATACTGCGAGCTATTTTTAAACCAGATAGGTGGCATTTCGGTTATTTTTTTCGATTTTTTGTTAACAGCGTATTTTCTATTAGAGTCACCCTTAACAATGGTCCGCCTACTGTCAAATAGAGGCGGCTACAGCAAACGGAAAAACATACAGCGAACACTCTCTGCGCAGTGCCTGATGATAAGAAGGCTTCCTCGTATGTCGACCTGCTTTGGCTTTACGGAAAAGAACAGTACAGGTAGAGAGAGGATAGTTCACGGCTGATGTATAATGTGAAGTATACCGAAGGCGAAGAAGAAATAGTCGCCTGAGGTAATGTCACCGTTTTGAGTCTTAATTAGGTTTTCTTACTGCAAACAAACCGCACAGTAGCACTAGAAGAATTTCTCTCTATGTGGGAAAAGCGATGATCATTTTACAGCCCTGATCGTCACACAAAAACCGCCGTTTCCGATGAAAAATGGATACAGCCAGGGCGCTATTAGATAAAGTCACTAGAGCAAAAACAAACTAATTTCGGTGATATTAATCTACTTAAACTTTCGCTTAGCAAATTATGAGATATTCTATATGAAAATGGTGCGGGATGGGATAACTTAGCCGAATTTATGGCACAATTCAACCTGAACAAAGGTAAAAGCGCATATCTACGTTTGTACGAAGCAAATGGATCTGGAGATTTACTGAATTGTGGTTCAATAATTTGAATATGAGACACCCTTTTTGCGTTCTGTATTCTAAATACTGGATCATGCGTCATTACCAAAAAATTCTACAGAATGTCCTGTCTTGAATTGTATTCAAATCTTCACCGTTTTACGCTGGGTATTAAGTTCCACGGTGTTTAATTGATTCACCACCGGCCTCGTAAGATCCATCTTTTGTCGTAATGATCACCGCACCCTACAAGCTGCAGGCCAAACTTTACAAAATAGGAACGTAACGTATAAAAGGAACGGCACGATCTTCATATGGATTTTGGTTCGGCATTGCATACCTTAGCCTAATATCCTACGCCTATCTTCAGAAAGGCAGCCGAAGGTGGAAATCTCCGGACTCCAGTGGGCGCTTGGCTATTAGGTGGCCAGGGACAGCCTGACCGCCTGGTCTATACATTAATTACACTTATGAGTATCACGATTAGGAAGGAGCAATAGATGACTGAATGGTTACGGGCCATATTTACGCACACTCTTTCCCGGGCGCCGTTGCGACTTCCAGCAGCGATGCATGTGGAACAATCGGCGACGTGCGAAGGAAGTCGGGTGGCATTTGTTGCTCCGGCCGAGAATCAAAGTCCGCTGTTACTAAGGCACATTTTTCATTATGCTCGCCCACCACACCGACGTCACCAAAGGGCAACATAGCCTCTTTGCGTATAGAAATTTTCTGTTTGTCTGCTCACGGTCTATGTGAACATTTGGCCCCAGTAATGAGCTTTTATTATTTGCAATTCACACTGTGATACTGCTATAGACAAAATTGAGTGGAGTGTGGCTGTACTGATTCTGATAGTAAACGGGGAACGGAAGCATGTGAGAATGGGCTAACCCCGAGATCTAATGCAAGTTTGATAAGATGTCCGACTTCAACATTTCTAAGCATGGCGAGTAATGTAAGTTGTCAAGACGAGACGAGCTACACCGATAGATAACTGGAATGTTACTGCACCTTGTGAATCAAAGTAAACAAATCGAGAGATTTTTTTACATTTAGTCCTCTGCTACGGGAAGAAATACGACAAAATAAACATATTAATGCTTAATGGCTAAAAACCCAAATTGACTAACTAACGAGCTCTAATCTGCTTCAACATTAACTAGGTTATGAACCTATGTTTTACTGGTATTGCCGATGCCCTCTTGTTAATTGCTTTACAGCAAAGTGCAGCCCTTCCTGTGAGTCGAGAGTTCGAAGATATTCTAGGATCAGTACACAGTAATGCTTTTACTGGCAGCAACTGTATTGAGTAATGACAGTAGGTCAAAAACCGTATCATCGGCAAAGAAATTGGCCTCCTTTTTTACCTATATCCACAGGCAGTTTAGTTCATTTAATCCTAAAAGTTCACGATTGAAATATATTTGGACGAAGCACATTATAGATTTTATTTGACATGTGTGGTATAACCACGTCCTAATTATAGCCAATTGCGGAAAATCTTTAGCTGACAACATGTACATGACGACATGTTTCCAAAGATTTCGTCAATGACGACAATAAAAAAGCAACTAAAAGCGGATAAAAGCATAGTGCGTGAGGATATCTTATATAGAATCATTATGTCATACTAGAATCCCATTTTGTGCCATTTTTCCTTTAATTATTAAATCATGTGACCCCTATGACAGAAGGCTACTGAACAAAAAAATTACTCTAAATTTAACTAACGTTCCAAAAATGTTTTGTGAATAATGAAGAATCCAAATACAAAAACTGCGTGATTGTACAGGGCCAGTTTAGCAAATGAAAGAATTAGCACACAAAGAGGAATGGAGCTCTCTCCCACATTTCATCTCAATCAAGCTTAAATACATGCGTCTTTACGCTTGGAACTGCTTTTTGATCCTTAATATCGATCCTTTAGGTAAAATAAGTGGTACGCTGTATACAATAGCTATTTGGGTAACGTCTACTATAGCTTGTGTCTATTAAGATTCAGCAATGTAACTTCCCAAGTAGTCACATTTGAAGCACAATATATTCATTTGTTAGACCTATTTGCATAAACTAAACTCTAGACGTATAGAATTGAAATTAATCTTCTCATCACTTTTTCTTGCGGTCCATTCTACGAGGATGGCGACGCTCTTACGGCTCTTCGCATTATAGTGTTGATAATGATGACCGGTGATGATGATAACTGGTAGTGATAGGGAATTACTGTTGAGGAACAATGGAGAAAGGCTGCTGGATACGGAAATGAACCTGACTATACATAATATTGAATAGAGGTGGCGTACAAGGACTTGTGGGGCCGGAGTAACTGCACTAGTAGCGCTTCGTGCGCAGAAGTAGCGGGATAAGTGGTGAAACAGTGTTTGGCTCGATGCAACGGAATACTATTCACTTCGTCACAGTTCGATTAATCTCAAAAGGAACTACCAATCTCAGCACAGAGTACCCAATGGCTCCGCTATGCAACGAATGGATAAGTCAAAACGAAGAAAAGAAAAACTACACGAGAAAAAAAGCTATCGGATCTTTTTGTTGGGTTTGCCATGATGGAGAATAACAGGAGGAGGATGGGGGTAAATAAAAGAGACAACCTTCTTGGCCTTAACAAGTACATTAAACCGTTAAAACAACGAGCCAGTGAACAAACGTCGTACTAATCCTGGAGTAACTAATTTACAGTTTACGAAAAAATAAAAGCAGACGTCGAAAATAGAAAGGAGAGATCAACAAGAAGCTGTAGAAAATCCGCGCAATATCATGAAGGAGATGATGGTGGCCTGATCTGGGTAAATCCTCGCAATCGTTCAGTAAAGCTGCATTTGGGAAACACGCTAGTACCACTGCAGCCATTGCATTGTCTGCATTAAAGCCAAAACGAGAAATCATAGGCAGATCGCCTCTGGAAGGGTTGTGGTTTACTGTACGGAATAAGAAAAAAAGAAGAATAAAACAGGGATAAACTACGACATTGCCATCACTGATTAGTCTCCACGATGTCTCCTCGCAGCGAATCGAGGAAAATCGCAAATGAAGTTCGGCAGAAGCCTCTTTTTTGGTAAAGAATAGAGAAAGACATGGATAAGGGCAACGTACGAGGCAACTGTGATGGTCGGGTCATGGGAGCCCTGAAAAGGGGCCCATTTCATTGTGGTTTCTACTCCTTTGGATGGAAAATGGGTGAGTAAGATAGGCAGAGAGAAAAAGTGAAGGAGACTCTTATTGCGGTTTGTGGATTACCATTGTGACAATGGGGACTGTAACAGGGATGTGGGTAGAGCAAAAGAAGTCAAAGCCGCATCGGGTATCTTTGGTTCATTGTGCTGCGATGGAAGACTAACAGCGTCGTAAAGAGATAGGAAGTAGGAAAAGGAGACTACCCTTTATAATAGTTGCAAAACGAGTTTGGATACACAATCGGTATATACATATATATATATGTGTATTTATATATACACATTGATAAAACAGCGCACGAAAATTCATATAAATTTATAGACGAAAAAGACATCATAGTGTTATTTTATATTGTTGCCGCAAGAATATGGCAAAAGATCAAGCTTGTTAAGTAAACCGACTGAGTCATGCCTGCTCTGCTTCTCCTAGCAAAAAACTTTCTTCGTAGGTTTTACGGTTGCGCGAACTTTTTTTCTTTTGAAAGCAATTTTAAAAAAGCCGTGATATATTCCGTCGAATTTAGAGCAAAAACGCACCAAATCCACATACAGTCTTTAGTAAACCTATGTTACATTTGGAGACTGTGACCGAGGGGCGGTCGATGGGGCCAAACGGGTTTTGTTCTTATTATTGCTATTGCTATAAATGTGAATAAATTACGACAAAACCTCAACGATACTTCCTGGTAAAAACTATAACGCACGGACGAGCTGAGACATCTAATTGTACCAAGCATACGGCAGTAGAGTCATCGTGGCAGGTCAAGTTGACAATCGTTACCTCTCGACCAAGTAAAATGTCAACAAAAACGCAACCATACACACTTATGTAAACACTAGATAGGCGTAGACCAGCAATAGCCAACCAAACAACTGGCCCACTAACCAACGAGGCTCTAGGAGGAATTAGGAATTCACCAAGGCAGCTGTTGTTGAGGGTCAGCTAGACGAGTGTCCGCATCTACATGCACGCACAAAAACAAGTCAGGGATGCCGAGACAGCGCCTCTGGCTACAAGACCAACCACTTTCTTTCTCATTTCTCTATCCTTGTGATCTAACTGTGAACAAACAAAGTGGATGTGCTTTCCCTTGCGGCTTGTCTTCGCTCTGTCCACAGGAAACGAGTGTTAAAATGGCCTCCTAAGTCGAATATTCGCGTCACACAGCTGCGTGTTGTAACACTTATAACTGGTACCCGCTCTATTGCTTGCTTTAAAATTGGGAGCTCTCCTTTACTTATCTTGCTTAAGACTACAATCATTTCATAAAAATCAAAGACACTGTGGATATAAGATAGAGAGTTTCAGACAGACAGTGAAACCCTGGTTGAAATCTGTCAGACTGGTTTCTTTATGCATTTTTACTAGTGAACACATATTGCAGACTGCTCATGAGAGAGGGCTTCAGGAGAGGGATAAAAGCTTCAAAAACATACGCTATGCATTGACAATCGGTGAGAACACAATAGAAACAGAATAGCACATAAACGTATTAACGTTGGGTCAAACAACTCTTTTCGTTGGCCTACAAATGAGAAACCGTTAAAACAGATAGTTGGTAACCAGTCATAAAAATAGATGTGTTTCTGAGTACCTGGGTCTTTCGAACACTACACTGTTATCAATTATATACAATACGTGTCAGTTAACGTTTGAATTAAATTTAGATCCCTTTGAGCAAGGCTAAGGGTGTAAAGACAGATTCTACACGAAGATCGTACAGGCCCAGGGCTTCAGGGTTTTCAGAATTAATCCAACACTGTCCAACATATTTTACAAATGCCAATCACATACAATACATCATGACCCGTAAAATCTGTATTGTCAGCTTCAGTTATTCAACTGTTATACCACTCGCTTTCGTAGAGCAGCCTTACATTTCTATTCATTTGGCATGGAGCTTTTTGCTGTGATTTCATATTTCGGCGCGGATTTTAGTGATTCTTTAGTGAAGTTTTGGCAGCGAATCACGTTGTCGTTACCAGAAGTCTGTTTTGAACAGAAACGCTGTGTCTTCATGCTGCTAGCTCTATGTCACGTTTTTGTTGCTGTGCGGGTACTGCTCAAGAACGGCCACTTGACCACTTTGTCTCGTCTTTTTTCCTCATCATCATTATGGCATTTTTTTCGCTCTCGTACCGCTCTGTCGCTTCTTCTTACTCGTTAGGCTCCTTGCCCTTGGTGTTTCCCGTTGACACCACTGCTACTTTGCCCCTCGGATGGTACCGCTGGCGCGCCGCCGCCTTTTGGGTCTCGGGTTGACGTTGGTGTTTCTCTAAGAGACTCGCCTCAACGCCCTTGTGGCCGATTGCAAAAATGTCAAATGTCGTCGGATCGCCTCATACTTGGTTGCCTCGGGTCACTGTTTGATCATAAACGATAGTTGTTGGTGCAGATTGCGTATTTTTCACAGTATTTGCGGGGCGATGTCCAAGCGGAGCTCCTTTCTCTGCGAATTCTTAAAGTACCAATAGATTTCAGTAATGCAAGTACGGTCGCAGTCTAGTTGTGTGCTATTATTGCTGAAATAAAGCCAACTCAGTGTTGATTTTGAAAGACGCATAAAGCATTGGATGCGCAAACCGCTGTATAGCAGTAGAGTACGTTTTTATAACAGTATAATAATAACAATAACACTGATGTTTAAAATAAACACGATATGCCCGATTTTAATACACACAATAGCATTCACTACACATTCATTACGTCTAGGATGGATGAATAAAATTGATAAAACTCGTTCGATACTATTATAACATGCACTTATTTTAAACGGGTTTATTGGGATCTCAAGCTACTGTGACCTTCTTCGTACACCTATTATTTCAATGTCCCATTATCGCATTTGCTGATTAACATAGACAACAATAATAATATCCGGATTTAACGCTAATTTACGCTATACTAGTCATTTGCGTGATTCAGTTGAATATAAACTAGAACTAATATCAAGTGAGAAAGGATGCATTCATTTATTATGCCATCACTGAGAGGAAATAGAAAGTACGTAAGCTCTAAAACCAAAAGAAAAGCAATAGATTTATGAAGGCTAAATACGAAGAAAAAATTGAACAACGAGACCAAGGGGACAAAGACGAAATAACAAAACGCTAATTGTATAAATAGTCACATGGGGAGAAAATAGCTACCAGCATTTATAACTAACATGTAATAACTAGGATGATAGTGCAAGTTATGCTCGAATAATATTAGTGCAATAATAATGATAGTAATAATTTGTGTCTCTTTTAAGCACATGAATTCACGGGTCGTAAAGTGCGAGTCTGTTCGATTCGAAAACGAGTAGTAAATAAGATGTATACTTTCTTCACATCTGATAACAATTACTTAACCACAACGGAGTGCGTTTAGTACTATTTTCGTACAATATAGTTATTTAAATTTAAATAATTCGCGTATTTAAATATTCGCGACAGGTCGATTTAAAAATTTTAATTGCTCATTTTTCAATTACTCATAATTTTAGGTCTATTAGGGGGAGAATATGAAGTTTAGAAGGAAGATTAATTATAATATTAAAACATGGTTTATGTTCAAAAATGATATCTTAGTTGCGAGCTTTGTTAAATATGTATCATACGCGCGCTGAATGATAGAAGCAAGCAGTGAAATTGCTCAACGAAAATTGGCTGGCCTACTGTGGTTGACCGAACGACTTGTACACTTGGCCTTCTCATATGTTTGTTTCGCGTCATATACGTGAGCGCCGTCGTCTCCCTTTGAGCATTTCCTCATACCCGCAGAGAATACAGACGAAGGCAACTGGCCGACACTGACAACTATTGAAGTTCGAAGGAGATGTGAGAAAACCTTCTGCCGAGATCGCGCCAAACATTTCCATTCTAATGTTCATCCCGATGTTAGGTTCCGACTAACTCAGAATGAAGATGCACTTATTCTACACGTAATAGCGGAAATAATTGTTAGTAGTTATAGTTAGTAGTTATAGAAATAATAGTTAGTTGAAGTATTGTTATTGGTGTACATGCACGCTTTGTGGATGCTACGTGTGCTACTTGCCTAAATTGCCCTGACGAAATCATTTTATCGTAAGCACATGCTCTGATGGTCACCCCAAAATTTAACGTTTATCCTGGTTCTCATTTTAGAAGTAACCTTATTGGCATTAGTGGAAACGGTAGCTATGTCTCGATTATTTTTCTAATACATTCAGTTGTTATTAATCTTTACTCATTTATTAATCTTGAATAAATCGTTTGCCTGACATACTTGAATGAGGCTTACATTCTGATCTCTAATCATACTCCATACTTCATCAGAACAAGGACGACCTACGAAAAGACGAAATACGCACAACATACCGGCTATATTTTGAAAATGAGGCACCTCTTCAAGATTAAAGAGCAGGCAAATGAGTGATCCAAAATAATACGTATAAAAATATACGTGTAGGTGGGACGCAACAGGAATGTAAGGCGGATATTCCGAATATGATAGTAACAAACACAGATATGTCGTTGAGGGGAAAACTGTAAATGGCAAAAAGAAATGTAAGAAGAAAATAACTGCATTGGTTGCAGCAACAGTAGGAGTGGAACCCTATGGGACTCACTTGCAAGACATTCTATTCCATCGGTGACCTGCCTGGGAACCGGTGCAACCCGTGCGAGCAAAGCACGTCTTGGCAAGGAGATGAGGTCGCGGGATTCATTACGAAGTCGTCACCCCCTGGCGTGCCATGACCCCAAGCCGGGTAAAAGCCACGACTACGCTGCCTTAGCGTCTTAAAGAGGCATCCCTTCTCCTAGAAGCCAATGTAACCAAATGAGGGTCTTCATAACTATGAAAGGCCTGCTTTCCACCAACGCCCCCAGAGGCTAAATGCGAGAACAACGAAGTTAGATGAGATTTTCATGGCTTCGTCGTCCTCTTTCGTTCTCGGGCTTGCGCCTTGGGAGTCTGCCTGAGCCCTTAGGTTTCTGCAATCACTAGAGGCCAGTCTGGCTGTATTGTCTTAGCGAAACCTTGGAAAATAAGAGCTTCCGCGATGAATAACTTCGTGGATGGAGCTCGGAGCATTCATAGCGAAGATGGAGATTACGGAAGAAGTAGCTCGCGGAGACACACAAAAAATACCGTTAATAAGAATGGTTCAGAAATGCCATTCGGAGCGTATCTTTGGAGGTTTAGAAAGACTTTCGTTTTTGGTCATTTTGAGCTATTGTCAGCTTGACCGTGTCTGGTATCATAGGCAGTTAGCATCGTTGAACATAGTGCAACAAAATTTTTGTATTATAATTTTTTATAAAAAAAACGGAGGTACCAAGTTTTTTTTTAAACTTGATTATTTGATTTGAATTGAAACTTGATTAAAATTGAGGATACCAAATTTATAATAATGATCGCATTTAGGCTACCTAGTTTTCTGTACTGATCGCAATAGTTCACATACACCCAAGTTCTAGCTCTCTTCAAAAGTCTCTGACCAATAATCGATATTATTAGTTGGAAACTGCACCGATTAAGTGTTGATACGAATTGACCTCAAAAACAGACGTAACTTTGTAAAACGATGGTCGATGTCTTATGAATGTTGGAGTATGTTATGCAGTATCCTTTTAAAGTAACAGATCTAATACTAAAAAGGTAGTAAAAAGTACTCGAATCAGAACACGAAGTACGCGATGGGTGGAAAGCTATGGGAGGAAAATGGATTATACACTTTAATACAAGTTGACTTTTTTATTATAATATTAGGCTTAAATTTACTGAATTGATAGATACAAGTTTTTTGTAAAGAGTACCTAACTACAATAAGGAAACATGAGAATGTAGACGCAGGGTGAACTATTAATGTAAATCTCCTAATTGTGTCAACTTTTTTGTATATTGAGGACCTATTGAAGCCACTAAGACTAAGCAAGTTAAACTTTGTATTATATTAAATTTGATTGAAGCGGTTGAATAAATTATTGCATCATTGGGTAAAAATTGAACGAATGTTATTTTTTTTGTACCAACTGATTTGTGGGTTAAGTATATTTGAACTAACGCTGTAAATGCACATTTATGTTGGAAAGCTTAGCTCGCGGCTGTATCGCAGCAGCTTTATACCTTCAATGTTCAAGATGAGGGTAGAATCTTTATGTAAGGTAAATACGATGGTGGAACTAAAAGTCGACACAAGCCATTACTTGGCCTATCTAGGTTGAATTCACCTTTATAGAATATGGACTAAAGGTAGGGAATTTAAGTACAAGTCGTGACAAAAAGTTCGAACACAATAATTCGCTCATTGAATTTTTGAAAACAACTCTCTAAATGTATAGGCGAAGTTATAGAAACTTGAACGCATAGCCACTTTACGTCATTAAAATGTTCCTATACTCAGTATTTTATCGACTTTGCACTACCAGCAGGCAGCCGGCGGAAGTTAGCCTGTGTGACTAATTACGAGTTAAGGTAGTACGATTTTTTCTAGACTAAAGGCAAACGCCATTTTCTGTTTAAGTATGCCTGGCTATCTTCAGGAACCTCGAAAAACTATGTCAAATAGCTTGACTACCGATATTGATCTTGATGTCAGACGTTTACAAATAAATCGAATAGCTATCTGAATACGATTTTGGATACGAGCTAGCCTTTTTTCATAGAAGCGTTCTGGACAAATACCTAGGTATTTATGGCCCTTACGAATTATTGGGCGAGACGTACTGATTATATGCTACACTAATTAGCATGCCTAGGACCAAATCAAAGCAACGAAACGTAATCAGATCGGCATTCTTACTAGGCAGAAAAAATGCGGGATGAGAGTGAGGCGCGTCAAGTGATTTTTCGTGAGAAACGGTTCTGACTGATGACAAAAGAAATTGAAACCAGCGGCATAATTATTAACATACGCTCACATCGATTTTCATTCCCAGTGCTAAAATTTATATTAATTAAAATGCAATTTCAGCATGAATCAGAGAATAGCTGAAGAGAAATGGATCGAGGTTTTTGTAGAGTCTTCCACAGACAATTAGTGAGTTTATTCCAGCTTAAAGATGTACACGGGAAAAATATTGAGTATTTTATATTATAGTAGTTACTGTTTTCTAGTTTTAGCTATTGAATTTGCACGAATCTCATTTTTCTCTACTGTTAGCACTTTTCTACATTCTTTTTGTAGTAAGGAGCACAGTTTGAACCGTCAATCTTTGACTAAGGTGCGCCCTTCAATATTCCTTCAGGCCTTGCCCCGATCTTCTGTGAAATTAATATAGCAGCCAGTGGATGCAAATAACGTGCTTTAGCTCACAGTTACTAACTAGCTTTTTAGACGGATTTTATTTTTTTTATGTTGTATACTGTTGCCATAGAAACGAGTCAGATACATTTGACAGCTGAAACACTAAGTCAGGACACAGTAGATTGATAAAAAAAATCCGAGGTGGTGGAGCGATCCTACCTTATTGGCGCCAACCACTTCCTTTTGGATGGAGCACAGAGCCACTTTGGTGCAAGCAACAATGGCAACAATAGTATATTATAAGCGCACCTAATGAGATAAGCATTTTAAATTGATAGAAATTTGGTTTTTCATTTTGATATTATTATGTCAGTCTAATTATTGAAGTCGCTTCCGCATCGTTTAAGTCTCAAGTTGAGCCATAGATGACGCGCCACTATGTCGAACTTTAGTGATAATGGGAATGACCATAGATATCATTACATTGTAGGGTTACGTTCGATTGGCGTTAAAAAAAATGAGATTTTCCCTACTCTATTTTGCGTCGAAAGCGTTATACCTGAATAGAAACGTCTTGCTCTCTCAGTTAGACCGGTCAGTTCATCAAGTAATATGGAAATGTTACTGAACAGATCTTCGGCAGAGTAGATCTACCCGAGCTTTCATTCACAGAATTCGAAGACATTGTAAAGACAGACCAACACAAAACACAGAATTAAAATTAAACATCCTTCTTTACTACCGGAAGATAGGAAAACGCACAAAAACACCTTTTAAATTTTGTAAGCCTGTTTTCACGGACCTGCATGCTTCGTTTAACCACCGAACGTGTTCGCAAACGTAGCTGTCGTTCTCAAGCTTTGCACATCGGTTATGTAGCTGCTCTGCAAGCTGTAAATAGAACATTAGGCAGGCCATAGCGCAATGACTTACAAGTATCAGGTCAACATGAACCTCAATTTTTTTAACTGGAGGCTTAGGTTGTTTACCGACACGCCCGCCTGCAGGGATTGCAGTGATTCTCATTTCCAACCTTGCATTGGTGTTGTTCAATTCTAGGTTGTATAATGTGTTTCCTAGTATTCTGTCAATGAAGATGGTAAATCTGAGCTAGAATCGTGGTAATGTTTTGCGGACCGAACGTGGATTTGCATAAAAATTGTCAATTGTCGATAAACTTTATATTTACGTACATTTTTCGAGTAACTAAATGGGTGGTACGTACTAAGCATCCAATCATTTGAGATATTTTTTTATGTATGCACCAAAAGTCGCCTAGTTAATACAGGTTAGTCATGACATTGAAAAGATCTACTAATTTATGGCAGTGGTAAAATATCAAACATTACGTAAGAGCAAGTGGGACTTCTGAATACTTATGTTGTCGCACACATATATATATATATATGTGCGGGAATGGGTAGCAGCATGATTTCCCCCTGTTAAGAATCATTGCCTCAATTGCAGCAATAATGTGTTGATATGCCACAGATACATCTGCTTTCAATGAGCAAATAACTTACTGGATTAAATATGGATAGGTTCACTATTGTCAGCCGTAGGAGCGTTTTCGTGAAAACAATTATCGTATTACCTTGCACATTAGACTCTACATGACAATAATTAGTTATGAATGGCACCCTATACAATATATACTTTATGTCATGCACAAACGACACAACAGACGACTGGCGTTATAATGAAAGGTACTTTTCAGGCGTTCGGTTTTCCCCTGACACTATCAGATGTTTTCAGAAACTTATTTAGTTTTACGGCTCGACGCGAAATGTGAAAAGCTTGGTTTATAAATGACTTGGTTGTTGCTTAAAGACGTTGTGATGACGAAGGATAAAAGAATGGAAGCGGCAATTACTCGGCGCACACAAGAATATAAATGGTACACGGTAACAGGCAAAAATGGTCTCGAAGTAGACGCATAAGTCCATCAAGGGCTGAACCATTACAGTTGTACACAAGTATCAAACAATTCCAACACTCAGCGCACACTCGATTACGGCTATATACAACACGCTACTTTGCTAAGTGTGGAAAATTAGATCCCACATGTTCAGTTTCACAATGTGGGGGACGAATTTTCAAAAAAAGCTTCTAATGGACGTACGATTCAGATTTTTTCAAGCTCACCATTATTATTAAATCTAAGCAAGAGCTATGTAAAGTAATTAGCACGACACAATGCATCCACATACACATTATATGATGACAAGCATTGAAAACTTAAGAATTATTTCAACTGATGGTTATATGCACTTCTGCGCACTTACTAAATTGCGTATTATTTACTAAATTGACAATTTTGCAATCTACGAATAATGCTCCATCAAGATAGATTATTCAGGCGCTCAACTTCGGCCGCCTTAAAGCGGTTGCCGTTCGCCCGCTCCGTAAAGTATTTTCTCTATAAACTGCAAAGTTTATCAGAACCAATTTGCAATTTATACATATTACGGAACGCTCGGGAGTGCAGCTCAGACATAGGCTGTAAAAAACCTAGCGTTATCATTCCCACAACGAAATGCAATATGTAGAAGACACCGCGGAACTTCGGAGATTTTTAAACAAAACACGAAACCGTTCAGAATAATAACTTCAATAAATTTTATAATAGAACATGTAAAAATAAAATTAAGAGTAAGCGGGAACGACCGAATTGTCTCAATCGGAATAAAGATCCGGTGTTTTTATGATACCAGGGCCCGTTGTCGAATTTACGACCGGGATGACAGCACAATACAGAATATATTCATTGAGTTGTTAGTGTAAATACGTCTCTCTTCTGTGTTATAATGAACGTCGTTAAATGCGCACGAATGAGGTATCGCGTCAACGCCATTTTGGATCAGGCCTTTTGACTTGAGGGTTCGTGCAAAATTAGGTCGTCAGCGCAATGTTGGTATTACAGACGTGAAGGTGTCACCATTTTTATGTCGTGCACAAATATGATAAAAAAAACCCATGAAAGATCCATAGGGCACGCCTAAGTAACAAGCTCTTCCAGAACTGAAGGTATCATTTATTTCAACGCTTAAGCTCCTATCGTTCGATAGTTTTAAATCCGTGCAGAATGGAAATCTAACCCAATCACTTTTAGCTTCGTTATTGACGTTATTAGCTATTAGCTTCTACTATTAGCTATTAGCTATTAGCTTCGTTAGTAGGTCTTGTTTAACTTTTGCAAATACTTCGAAGAAATCAATGTACACACTATGAAAGTTTTTACGATAATTTGGAAAGAAAGTCGAGTTCTAGACGATACAAATGAACCGGGCAGCCATTGATGAACCCGTCATCAACTCATGCTGAACATACAGTCAACATTGCCGGAATCCTCAAAGAATCCGGTCTAATTTACATAATAAATTCGCCCTAAGTACTCACATTCATACCATGCGACGAAAAAAAGTTCCGGACCATACTGGGAAAAGACTTATCTGCGGTGAAGATATTGTATATTTTACGTAATGAAGGAATAGTTGTTACTAGAAAAAGCATTTCACAAAAATAAGCAAATTTCACGTTTATGTCACTATAAATGACTACAAAGATATCTCAAGTTAATATATGAAAATAACACAAGCTGCTTGTTCTGCTCGCTCTACCCAACGGCTACAAGTTCGTTTCTTGTTCGTGTAAGAGTGGACAATAATCCTGATATCTCGCGAACTAATATTGGCCTGTGTCTAGGTTCCTTGCGATAGTTTGGCGATGGAGCATTTTGCGAACATCTAGTACACGCGGGCTTTTATGTTCTAGAATAAATGGGTATTGGCAGTACTTATAACCAGGCAACAACGTAAGTTCACACACCATAACTAAGAGAGTTGAAAGGGCGCAAAAGCATTAAATAGTAGGTACGTTAACAGAAAATTCTCATTTGTTTAAGTAACTTTTACACATTGACCAGCCATTCCACTGTAACATTTTGAGGGAGAAATTAAAGATTAGAATAAGATTTTTTTTATAAAAGCATAAGGTTTATTATTAGGAGAGATGCTCCACCTATCTTTCCATAGGTGAGTGGTAAATATCTGAATTCCCATTACCCGCTTCCAGGCTGCTCATAATTATATTGGCTCCATTCTGAATGCTCCTTCTTGCAAGCTTCGTATGCCATTTGCTGCCAGCATTGATTATGCATTCACACATAGTCGGACGAAATTAACGAAGCTAAATCACTAACTGGCTCACACGAACTTATCCGAAACGACCACTTTGCGCTGAATTTACCGGCGATCTGTGAATCTTGATCAATTTACGGAACACAAAAGAAGTATTGACATCCTTGTTGCCATGGATTTATGTTCCGTCTTTCTTCTCTGCTTCCGTTACTATTGCGGCGGGTCTACTGGGCAATTATGGCTAGCGGTGATGCTACTTTCCGGGGAAATTTCCCGGTGCATTTCCCTTCTCGCTTTTATTTTCGCGCTTTTTAGACTCCTACTGTAAGCGAACTGATACCGAATCCTCGCTGATTCTCTCAAAAAATGTGATCGTAGGAGTTGTGAAGGCTGATGTTGACGCCGCAGCCTGCCTTAGCTGGCTAGGTATACGTTGGTTCTGCAGGTGTGGAAGCCCTCGAACCAGATGGCCTTCACCATATACAGATCAGCGCAAGTTACACAGTTCTTATGGTGGCGCGCACGAAGCATTCGATTGCCCCGTTGCTCCTTTTTAAACTCCACTTGATCTCCGTCACCAGTGGGCTTGTTGGTCCGTGCGCATTTAGTCGTCCACTGGAAGATATCTCTGGCGTCTCTAATTGTGGGTGTAAATGTGTGCCATTATTGTCTGACCGTGCTCACGAGCACTATTAGCAATATTGGCTTATTCGTAGTTTACGGCCAGGGCGAAAAAGCATGTTTTTGACATCGTTGCTTCGACAAAAAAAATGTTGCCTTAATAAAAAAATAAAAGTTCAAGAAAAAGCCGTCTCATTTTCATGCTAAACGCACATTGCTGTAGGAACCAATGAGCACGGTTTAGATACTGTATAAGAGTCAAACGGCCTTTGTGGAGCATGGCTTAGGATGCATCCGGCAGGCGTAAAAGAAACGGAGTGGACCTATTGAACAAGGAAAACAGCGCGTAGCTAAAATTTTATCCGTGACTGTGAAAAATCTGCAGCAGAAAAAGTAAAATATTCAGAGTGAAGCGTATAACAAAGCCCGAATGAAAAGCGACCAGCACGAAACACTTTACCACCGTGCTTTTTGATATGACCGGCCTTACCCCATGGCCGGCTCAAAAAATTTATAGCTACGAAACCGCTTAAAATGAGCTCCAACGTTAGATCTTGCGCTAGACACTGCTCACTTCTATGCAAATTTATTCAATTTAGAGGCATCTATACTAGATAAACGCAGTTAAAACTAGGTAAGGTATTCGGATTAGGAAACATGGCAAATTTGCGGAACCCATTGAACCTCGAAACAGGGTTTCAGTCTAAAAATTTAGCTAAGCCTCGATGGAGCAAGGTCGAGCCATAAGTCGAGATGAACTAGAAATCGTCATTCTTGATTCGTCGAGCAGGACGAGTTAAAAAATCCTCATCCAGGTTGTCGGTTAAGGACGAAAATGAAAAGGAGGCATCGGTAGACACGAGAAAAGTACGCGACGGATGGGTCAACGTCGGAGAAGACAAACCGAAGCAGTGCAAATAAGAGTATATAGCTCTGTAGGTGTTCAATGAAGAAATATTCCTGAATAGCAGCACCCTTTCTTTTCGCTTTAGTAGAAAGATTGTAATGGAAAGAAGGAACCAAGAAACACCGGGATGATTGAGCTTCAAAGAATTTAGTATATTTTACCCCATTCAAGATACGTGATAACTCGAACCCAAAAATATTAAAAATCCCAACGGTTGATGTCTATTCAGAAACAAAATTACAAATTGCATAATAATAATAAGCGATTGAATGTTATGATGAACTCGCTTAATGGTACGCTTTTTTGTATAAGTAATCCCTCTCGGAATCTAAATATAACACTCCAGGTCATCTTGTTAGTTGTGCCCTGGTTTTCATCTCTTCCACACTATGCTCTAGCTCTCTACCAGGGATTCGTTTAAAATCTGTTATTTATCGGGGTCATCGATTATAGAAATGGCGATGATATTAGCAGGCCAACCAAGCTAGGAACGCATTATACATACGTATCAAATTTATCTATTATTTAAGTATAAAGGTGGCAAGGGTTGGACAAACCTAGAGAAACACGGGTAACAACAAACGCTAAAAAGTATGTTTATCTCTATAAGGATATTTATAAACATAAAACATATTCAGAATTAAGTAACTTAAATGTTTGTTCTTTATCATTGAATATTCCCAATTCAATGTATTTCTACTACAGAAAAAAACCACGTAGCATTTACCTTAGAGTAGTTCCAAACTAAACGGGACATTCGGTCAGTATCTGAACATGTTACGTAATTATGCGCTCTTAATCATTTAAGGCTAGGCAATATTTCAATATGGTTGAATTTAAACGTATAACATAATGAACTCGTAAAAGGAGAGATACAAGAAATATTATACCCTTGATCGTCCTTAGTTCAGTTATTATCGTATTTAAACGTATAATATTCAACATTCGATTTTTATTAGCCGCTAGCCAACTGGTCAAGCTTTGTGAATTGGTTCATACACACGTGGGTGTAAGTACGTACACAAATTAAGGACATCCTTTTATTCGCGTACTATTTGGTTAAATGAAAATCTGGAGGCGGCTGCTTCTAAATCACTATAAATTCAGTCAATTCAACTCGACGGTCGCCGGCCGCTGTGCATTAATGAATTTTAACTCAATTATCTCTCTAATTATTAGAAATATGTATTTTGGAGTTCCGCCGTACAAACTCAGTAAACATGTGAATATGTCGGCCGTAGCTATAACATTCATTTTTAGACGACTAAGAAAACTTTTTTTTTCTCCTGAAGCACACGAGCCGGTTCAAAAGAAAATGTAACAGGACCAACCAACGGAAAGTTTACATGCTTTAAAGTGCGTGCGGTATCGGTCAATGTAAACATTGCCTTTGTTCTTGGATAACGCTGCCCCACAATAACTTTATTTTATCGAATTTATTTTAGTCTTTGGTGCACTTGCTCTCGGGTTTCTAATTCCCAATTAGCTGTTTGCTATTATCGGCAATTACCCGCCAAAGCAGTATGAATAAACGTAGGGAATCATTAAATTCGAGTTATGATTCGAGTTTAAATATCTTCACAAATGTACATAAATCATACATTTTTAGAAGCACAACTCGACTTGTGCTTGGTTAGTGCTTGCAAAACTCTAATATTCCCTTTCACGAGGATAAATCCGGCTTATGACATTTTTTTTATTTGCGTTTTGCTGAGGCAATTGATATCCTAAGGGGATCATTAAATTGACGCTTCCTAGTCTACACAAGCAAGTCTACTTAACGCCACAAAAACATCGGAGGATGTTAAATTGCCTATGTCGAGCTTAGCTGTTGAGTAGCGTGTGCCCCCAGCTCCTTAGGTAGCGCGTGGCAAAAACCAAGGCTAATACCAAAGACTGGTCATGGAACGACCAATATATCACGTATTCTACAAAGCCAGCCACGTATGCCCGGAGTTTTAGCTTACCTTAGTGTACTGTGAGATGGTTACTAAAACAACTGTTCTAGAGGTTCTACTGAAGGTAGTCTGTCAGGTAGTCAAGACCATAGAAGGCATTCAACATTGCTGTTGCATTGGACAGCAGGACGCTTTTGCTGGAAAAGGTTACCCAGGAATTGAGCTCATTCGCGGTAAGCAGGTACACCCAGGCTTTAAGTTGTTTATCAAGCTTCTTATTGGCACCCTTTTTCATTCCTGTATGTGAATAGGGTAGCACTTCTGATGGCTTGACTGCCGAATCTCCGTCCCTCGCTTCGTTTTCTTATTTAGAATATTTGTAGTGTTCTCGCTTTAGATACTGTACTTCAAATAATTACAAGCTTTTCGTACTTGGTTAAGCTTTAGTGTACGGTAGTAATTTTTCTCTGCAAAATAATAGTCCGCGTTTTCCTAGAACAACTGTTTAAAAACGGGAAGAAAGAGAGAGAGCGCGAGAGAGATGGGCTGCGCAACAAAGTGAGACATGTACAATATTTAGACGACATTGAAGCCCCAAGCGCTGGTGAACAAGTAGTAGAATCCAAGCGTGGGCCGAATACAACCCTTTTCTAGTGATTTCTTATTTCTCAAGTTTATTGGCACTCACGGACCATCGTTCTACTTACGATAGAAATTCTCCTTCTTATACAGCTCAGATAGTGGCCCTACCCGAGTTAATCGCTCCACTACTTTGGGTTTGTCGCCCTGCAAACATTTGTATGCCAGCAAAGACATCCTGCCAGTGCTTGGTTAAATGAAGGCACGCATCACATAAAATACAAGAATCACATTATGTAAAGAATATTCGTGCGTCAGGCTGTAGACGACACAGTCTTTTGCGAACTTCTCCTCAGTCGTTCTCTTAAAAAGACCAACTGATAAATCCTGCTTTCAAACTCAGATTTAATTCTCAAAAGTTCTGCCGAAATGCGGACAAGCACACTTTAGTAGGGACCTTTGCATCCATCAAAATGGAAGAGGCAAAAAGGGTCATGTGACGTTGAGCGTATTTGTACGAGCAATAAGTGAGCAGAAACTACCTCGTTAACGCAAAACTACGCCATCGTCCACTTGAAAATTTAAGATACTTCTCTGCAATGTAAAGCTTGCTAATGTCAGCTGTTACAGTACAGTAAACGTACCAATGCAACTTTAATTTCCCAATTACAGATAGAACTAAAAGAGAAACAGAAATTTCCTAGCAGTAAGTGGGTAAATATTTAGTTCTAACATGTCATCTTAGTTATAAACTATTAATAATAAAGGTTATTGACTTGTCTCCAACGCATCCATAAAGGAAAGAGGAAACTCACAGCCTGCTTCTTAAAACGACGTTTTCATATTTGGTCATTGATTGTATTGGGCCTGCGTTTTGAATTAGCCAGAAGAGAAGGGTGCATGTGTCGCGTATCATGTACCAGATACAAACTACGGCTTATTTCTATAATACACTTTCTTAGGGACATTGAGTATATTGATGCTTATTTGAGACAAACATCTTACGCAGCTCTGAACTAGCAGGGCTTAAGGCTAAGCATAGCTCAATTCCTGATAACGATTATCAGGAAATCAGTGTACGGATGAATATATTATGCAAGCCGAGGGCGAGGAACAATAATCGTAATTTTGCATCGTTTAGCGACTGTAAATAAATGCGTTTAAGGCACGAGAAGCTTGTAAGAGGAGATGCATACACATAACGTACATAATGATGAATTTAAGAGCCTCTAGGTGACGACCACTGGAAGCGCTGCCGCATGACGTTGTCTCAACCTTTGAAGCTTCGTTGTCTACTTAACATTTTGAGTAATTAGTACACGGTTTATTTCAGGCGAGCCATCTTTTTCAGCCGTTGTGACCAGTCTCTCTCTATAGAATATCACAGCCGAAGCATCGTGAACTTTGGCGGTGGCTTCAATTTCCATGAATCGCAGCTTCCAACCTGCGGGTGTCGCTACCTAGCCGCATAACCCTTTTTGAAAAGGGATGCAGAAAATACAGGGTATCAAGTTAAAAATCTTCTGCGACAAAACTCTAACTTACACATTTGGCATGCTCCGCCACCTTGACATTACTGTAAAGACAAAAGAAAGAGAAATAGCGTATTCGAACGCACTAATCTGAGCACATCTGTCTTGGCTTTGTCAATATTCCTTTTATTCATCACACTTCTTTAAAATGTCATTCATTGTAGGTTTTTGCTGCACCTACAAAATCATCATGAGAGCGTGTGGCGGTGGACGTTGAAGAATACCAAACGAACGATGAACTTGCGTAAATAGTTTGTACAAAGCTCTGTGAATTTCTAACCAGATATTCTACAGTTCTACAATTTACTCCGATCTGCCCTATTTTTGCCGTTCACAATGGTATGAAATTCCCTGAAGTTTAAATTATTATTTACAAAATCTCGTGGTTTCTAATTATTTATATTATTCTAAATTCTGGCGCCCGTTTATGAGGAAGCAGGTGGAAGCTATTGAGCGTGTACAGAAACGATTTTCTCGACGAGCTGAATTCAGTTATGGGGTTGATAGAGCTAATCTTCTTCTGCGATCTAGATTTAATTTTCACTCCACAGGCGAACGTAAAATGTACAAAAGTTTAGTTCGCCCTGGTGATATTGCACACTTTGCAAAGTCTAGACACAATTCTCTACGGAGCGGGAAAACGGCAGCTGCTCTAGAGAACCAGAACTGAGCGTTTAAATGATTTATTTTCATCAAGGATTATTAAAGTGTTAATTCAGTAAATTGGCACAGACGTGCATATGACCGGCCTGTTGTGACAATGGCTTAAGTATTCTTTTACGGAATATGTTTATGTCAGCACACATTACTTGACATCGCTCTCCCTAGCGTTTAATAACAATAAAGGTAAACCTTAATTTGAATGAAAAAAGTGAATGGAAACAATTTTAGTCATTAGCTTATGTACCTGCTATTTCGCTTAACGGGATTTGCATGCATATTTATACAGTGACTCACCTAGCGTTGTTATTGAGTCGGTAGGTGATAATAAAATAAAAGATATATCACTAGGAAATAATTTAACTCTCCGTGATCTATTCAATACTGACCGTAGATATGTCCTAAGGCTGATATGTAAATAGATAAAGGGAGCCGGTGCTGCCGGTATGAACAAATATACCCGAGAAAAAATTTTTACTCGGACGGTTTCATTGGCGATTCTGAATGAATAATGCTTTTTTCTCCCCTTGCCACATGAAAACACACCATCACTAGAATTGGTAACTTTAGAGCAGTTGATGTGGGCGCTCGAGCCAGCGCTTGTCTTGGCGGCGAAGTCAGTGATGCAAAGGTTGGATTTAAGTGGAGTGTAAGAAAAAATCCAAACGATCTCAACGAATTGACGTAAACGCTTTGCGCTGCACAAACACAAGCAACGTTAACTATCCCCCATCTTCTCTCGTTTTCGCCTTTCGCCTCAAAAGAAAGTCGTCTCAACGGGCCTGTTTTCTTAGGGAAATGAAAGAGTAGATGGCCAAAACAAAGCCGAGGGTATTTCCATAATTGACGTAAGACCACCGTCGAGATGAGGTCGAACCAGCTGGTCGCACTTACATGAGGTTGTATGGCTTCTTCTTCGTATGCCAACATAACTGGACCAACAAGCGATAATTAATTCGCTGGGTAATAAGACTGAGTAGTATTATAGAAGTTAAGGTATTATTTCGTGTAATATATACACGTTTGAGTCAATCTGGGGATACAATACTCATCCACTCGATAACGTTCAATTCAGGAGGCCATGAAGAAAAACATGTTTCTTGTCAGACTGACTTCATACGGTCTATTGTGTGCGTGTCATTCTAACGGTTGTATAAGAAATATGATTTATTGCGCGATTTAAATACTATTGAAACGTTCTCCATTTTGTAAAAGTACAAAATGCATCCAGTTCTCGACATAAATTCTTTTTCCCTAAAAACCGTGAAGCCATTGCTACGCATGCTACGATAAATAATTTTGTGACGGCATGATTTTTCTACATTTTTCTAAAATCACATACCATCTTGGCCTACCAATGCTGGCTAAAAGATAGCTGCTATAGTGACTGCCTCAGCTCTAAAGAACAGTATATAGCTTCTGCCATTTCGAGCCAGGGGAACCCTTTCACGCCTTTAACTTCCGGAGAGACTTCCGCCAATGCTTGGTTGGTTATACCCTTTGAAACATTTCCCAGGGGAGTTCACGATGACTTACGATGAAGACTGTCAAAGCAAAATGAGTAACAGCTTCAGCTATTCGTTTGGTTGACCCTTTCCTCCACGTGTGGTCACGACACACATGCGCGACCCATGCCTTTACGTCATGCGTAGCGAGTGACAAATCTCAGGCACTAACATATTTGCTTCCACAGCTTCTCATGTATCTAATTCGAATTGAGGAGTCGAAGTTACGCCGCAGATGAGTAGATTTGTCACCCTTAGGTCGTATTAAATCATCCCATGGAAGCTGACACACTAATATATATATACATATATATATATATATATATATATATATATATATATAT